>BLKR01002127.1:0-220729 GCA_011170035.1 Teleogryllus occipitalis | reverse complement strand
GGTGGCGGTGGCGGTAGCGTTGATGGCGGTGGCGTTGATGGCAGTGGTGTTGGTGGCGGTGGCGTTGGTGGCGGCATAGGCGGAGACGGAGGGGGTAACGGAGGCGGTGGCGGAGGTAGTGGCGACCGGCGACGACGGCGGCGGCGGCGGTGTAGGAGGCGACGGCGGCGGCGGCGGCGGCAGTGGCGACAACAACGACAACGACGATGGCGCGATAGTGGCGGTGGCGGTGGCGGTGGCGGCGGCGGCGGCGGCGGCGGCGGCGGCGGCGGTGTTGGTGGTGGTGTAGGTGGCGACGGCGGCGGCGGTGGCCTGCCCAGACAACAGCGGTGCAGGTTGGCGGGCGAACGGCAGAGGGCCACAGCTGCGGTGGCGGCGGCGGCGGTAGTGATGACGACTGGAGTGCGACGGAGCTCGTTGTCGGCCGACGGCCATGTTGCAAACGAAGCATTGTTATTTGACCTCTCGTTAACACCTCGGAGGAAGCAAATTACGAAAATTATTTCGCATGAATATAGATTACTTTCAGAATGGTAATTTGCAGCGGGCGTGTTGCCTCCTCATTCACGCCTTCGTCGTTAAGTGAGTCGCGCCGCTCGCAGATATTTTGAGAGAAACTCACGAAATAAGCAAAATATTAATGATCCGGAGGAGAAAAATAGTATGAACTAAATTATACCATGTTTTATTAATGCATCATTATGGAGTAAACATTACCAAACAAAGAAAACCGATGTGAGAGCAAACAATAAATTAATTTCATTAAAAATGTTGTTGCGAGAGGTATGGATCTGAAGAAAAATTTAGAAACGTTAGACTTAAAACTTTCTTACGGAAAAGAACATTCCACTAAAACATTTTTGGGAGATTTATTTGTTCGCTAATTGTGTTTTACACTGAGACCAGATTTTACAAGAAATTACGAAATGTTCCTGATTCAACAAAAATAGTATGTGATTGCGTACATAGGTATCATAATATCAATAAAACAAATCATGGCCTAAGGAGTACTGCAGCCATCAAGAGATCGCGCTTTAGCGCCTTTACATACATGATGACAATGTGTTTACGATAAGTACTTCTCCGATCATAATTTACGACAAACGTGCCTGATTAGTCAGTTTGCATATTTGACAATGTGGTTGTTTAGTTTATATTCTGTGATACATCAGTACAATTAATTCTCGAGAACTGCGAATCGATCATGTATTAAAACAGCTGTCGCCCCCGAGAGTGCAAGAGACACGTTAAATTTAATATATAGGAATATGTGAGACGTGTACACTATCATTTTGTAAGATTTGCCAATTTGTAAAAGCAAATCATATGCTTATATAGACATTAAGAAAACAAAATTGTTTCAAATTTGTTTACAGTGTCATGTGAATTTATTTAGTTCTTAAGCTGGAATATTTCCCTTTTTGTATCTTTTTAGTCGAGTTTGTGTACTTTTCGATATGTTTTGTGTTCATTGTGCAGTTCTTATACAAGGATTTTTTAGGGTCATGTTGTCATCCCCAATGTATACCAATACATGCTAACAGATCTGAAGAACATTATTCGATAACTATTTAGCATGTTGCATATGCATATCAAGTTTAGATTGGAGAAATAAATTTCGGTATGCCTGCTCAGTTGATTTTTGATACAAAGAGAACAGTAAAAGAATTATTTGAATAAGAGCGGGGAAATGTTAATTAAAAAGTACATACACGCCACATCGTGTTACTCAGCGTCCATACACACACAATTGTATGTTAATGTCTGCAAGATTATAATACTAGGAGTATTTAATGACCAATTACTTTTACAGGTAGTACATTGTAACTTTCGGTTACGGATTACATTTACATTAGAATGTCTTTCCAAGATTTTATATATTGTAAAAATCATTTTCCAACAATGCACTATTGTTTTTAGCAGATAAATCAGACTAAAAGTTTGACAATATGATTAATTACACAAATTAAAATATTGTGTAAAAAATAAAATTCAAACATTAATTGATACATCGTGAATCAATGAGAAGAAAGGAATATAAGCCAATATGCTCCATTTCACATTATGTCTGCAAATATATGGAAAATTATGACCAGATTGATGTAAATGAGTACACCAAAAAGTAAATAATTGTGTCCAACAAAATTTCTGTTGTATTTAAAAAAAAATACATTATTTCAAAATTAATTGGTTAATTAAATTATGTTATAATACACAATCCATTTTATTCATGGATTGAATCGATAGGTGGGGCAAAGAGTAAAATTTGCCCTTACATAGTGCCAATAGTTTGAACATGATGATTTGCAAATCGTGCTCATTAGCTATGATATGTATCATATGGGTGTTGCGAGGGTGATTGACAATTGCGAAATGGGAAACGCACTCCTACATAATTGACTGCGACGTGACAGTTGACAGTTGACGTGAGAGTTGACAAAGAAAGTAAAGGAGGATAACTCCACGCAAGCGCTCAACGCCCAACAAGGGTTTAAGTGACGCAACAAATATTCTTTTAAATCGTTGAAGTTACAATGACTGGGTGGTGAAATATAGTGATTTACTCTTTGCTTCATCCATTGGGGTTAAGATAATCGATAAGGTACAGAATTGTTTACTCTTTGCCATACCCATGAATTAAGATATAATTGAAGTTGCAATGAACATTTTTTAGACTAAAACTCTGTTTGAATTATTTCATATGAAATCTTTTTCAGTTGGTAACGTTAAATTAATGAAATAATTTTAGGGTAATACCTGAAGAACGTCGAAATGACATAATATTTTAATGTGAAGGTGGTATGCAACCATTAGCTGTGAACTGTCTGTATAAAGTTGGTTGTTAGTAAAACAAAATAACATGTATATTGCAGACATTTAACCATCAGATATTTCTATTCATACTTTTTAGATATTACAATATTCCTCACATCAGTTAATTTGTTTGTCTGCAATTGAAAAATTTGGCGAGATAAACATTTCAATCTGTATTTATAACGTCTAAAATATAAATTCTAAATAAGGGATATTTGGATTCCGCATGCAGAACATTATTAGGTACAGGTTTGCAATGTCCCATTATTACAAACAATGTTACACTTCTTAATTGTCCAATAATAGTTTTACTTCAAGGAAAAATAAGAAACCCTCAATTTCAGTTCTTAATTTAAACAACGCATGCAAAAGAGAAAAATTGAGAATTTGCCCTCCTCTTCTCTCCAAATTTTTCTCAAGTAGCTCACAACTTTCATAGATTGTCAATATTTGATTCGAGAGTTCTTGATAGTCTGCTTCAGTGCCTATTGGCGACATCAACTACTGCGTTTGAAGTGTGATCGTGCTATCAGGAGCGAACTAGCATATTAATGAAGCTCAGTAGCACACAGCCTGAAGTCTATATACCTCTTCATCTGCTGAAATTCTATGTATGGTCACATCTCGAAACAACACGTGACCTGAACGTTCTTAACTCACGCTCCTGTGGTCTCGGATCAACGATCTACGATAGCTTGTTAATATTATTTTATGAAAAGTTTCCCGTAGAGAAAGAGACTACCTATCGACATACTTCTGCAATGAAAGATTACTTCAAGTTTCTGATGAACGAGAAGGGTTGGGGAAACCAAAAACACTCAAGAAACAAGGTCTTTCTTTTCATGATATTATATCATCTTGAGTACGGATATTATTACCGAGTATATTGTAGGTACAAATGAGTTCGAAAAAGTTATGGTGCATTAGTGAACTTCTCTTGGTTATTCAGTTAGCAAATGAAAATGTCGGCTATCAATTCATTGGGTAAACGCTTCTACAGATACTTAAGATCATTAAACGGTACGACTGCACATATTGCTTACTTCTTCGGCCTTCGATGTTTCATATTCCCACTAACAAACCCCGTTTCCACCCCCAGAAAAAGTTGCTCGAGATTGCGCAGACCGGTACAGCCCCGCGCATCGCCTTTCCCGCTCAAGTCGCGCTTCCCAACATGCCACGGCGTACACGGGCTTTGCAACATAGTGAGCGCCGTCGCGCTGGCTTCCATCCATCAATCCCATCCGCCGGGCGCACTCCGACACTGACAAATGCCTCATTATGATTTCTATTTCTTCTTTATCTATTCCTAATACACCCCTTATTTCCCGTTCTCTAAGCAGCAGATTTATTACGCGTACGCGGACGCCGCGGAGCGTGGAATGGCGGAACCGCGCAACAAAAAAGTAATGCGCGCTCGAGTTACTCGCGAAGTTCGTCTGAATATCGCATCGCCGCATTTGGATTTCTTTCGTTCCGGTACTCCTGCGCGCGGCGGAGAGGCCATCGCGCGAGAATCGGCCTGAATCTCAACGGGGAAGCGAGAAAAACGGGTAGATCCTCCTGTTCCGCGAAGCAGCGATCGCGGCAGAGGCAGACGCTGCCCGCGCAGCCGCTCTCCGCCGCAGCCACCTGCCACCGCCGCGCCGCGGAGGTGCGTTCTGCGCCTGGAGTCAAGTCGGCGCCGCGGCGAAAAATTGATTGATTGATTGATTTTTTCATGTTTCCGGGCGCGTCAACTGCTTCGGTCATTAGTCCCGTTAGTGTAGTGCATGTTTTTTTCTCGGGAGATGGCGGTGATCTTCCCCCGCTGGCTGGCGAGATCCGGCGCCGACCTACCGTCGGCTAGTGGGGCTTCCCCCTCACCAGGACTCTCCCACCAGCGGGGCACCGCCCCAGCCGGGACAAGCTCTAAACTCCCGACCGGTCTCCCGGAATATGTGATAGTGTGGTGCATGTTAGTGTAAATGTGTGTGTTAGAGGAGAGGGTAGGACAAGGAAGAGGAAGGACATCGCGCGCGGTCCATGGCCCGTTTGGTAGGGTACTGCTCCGGCATTCGCCTGGTGTTGGCCGGAGAAACCACGGAAAACTACCGATCAGAGCAGCCGGCCGTAGCGAAAAATGGCAAGTGTAAATCTACACTTATAAAAGTTAATTCAACGACGTGTAACCGTCATCGATACCCCAAAAAATAGCGTATGAACAGATAAGAATTTTACAGGCTCTTCTTCAGGATGGTCGCAGTGTCCTTGCAAAGTTTGGTAAAGATTAACGCAACCCAAAAGCGGAAAATAAATAATTTCAATAATATGTTTGTAGATGCACCACGACCATTTTTCGCCTCTCGCTTAGAGCACGTGTTTCCTAATATATTCCGCCAGAGCCCAATAGTGCTGCAGCAAAACAGGTACCTAATTTATTCGCTAGAGGATAACGCTATAAGATAACAAAAATTTTCATCTAATAGTAATGTGTTGTAAAATAAAATGAAAGAAAATTATAGTATTTTATTAAAATTTGAACCAATTACGTTAAAAATAATAATCTTAAACACAGTGGTTTATATAAAATTGATTTTTTCCCTCATTCGCAAGGATTGAGTATGAAGAAAGCTCGGGCAACAGTGGGTATTTTGCTAGTAGTGTATATAGTGAAGTGACAAGTGGTATGAATGCGTGAGTGAATGTGCTTGTATAAAGTTTAAGAATGAATGTGCGAGTGAATGAAAAAATTAAAAATTAGAAGAGGGATGAAAAATTAAAAAAGAACTTTTCAATGAAGAATTTTTTAATAATAATTGTAAATAACTAAAGAGCCCAAAGTGGCACTGTTCTTAGTTATAAGTTAATTATAAGCTAGTTTTAAGAAGTATTTTTAAGAAAAACGCCCTCTCGAAGCTGCAGAAGCCGAAAAGGCTGCAGCAATAAATTATATTCCATAATATGAATAAATTCCCGCCTCTGCAGGGTAACTGGAGAGGGGAAAATTGAAAAAGAGCGTTCTGCGCCGCACTGTCGTAGTGTCGAGATCAAGGATTCCAAATCAGTGGCGGATTCATGAGGGGGGCATGGGGGCCATGGCTCCCCCAAAAGGCCTAGAGTTTTCGTTTGTTACCTTCCTTTACGGGATGGAGTTCACGGGATTGGTCAATTAATGAAACACATTAGTATGCCAACGCTTCGGTATTTATAATTCCGTCATCAGGGCTTACTAATAGACAGTCAAGCTTCATGTCTAACTCCAAACCAATTCCAGCATGGAGTTGCTGCAGCACACGGTTCCATCGCAAGACACCTTTCTTTATTTCGCAAAATTGATGAATTAAATATTTATGTTAGAATTATGTAATTATTTAAAAATAATAGTGTATAGTATCATATATACACTACATAAATAGTACGCAATGTAATTACAAATGTTTATTATTTAACAAAAATCTATGATGGCCCCCTCCAAACTTATCGACTGAATCCGCCGTTGTTCCCAACGGGGTCGGTATAGACCCCCCTGGGGTCGACGAAATTTTGAAGGGGGTCAAATATGATCGAGGGGTCGATTGGGATCAATAGCCGAATTATGAACCGGCATATTATCGGAATAATGAAGGTCTCTTTGATTACAAAAACATAATGAATTTAATTGTTTTCTGATATAAAGCAACAAAATGTGTAATAATAAATTACAAATACGTTCTTCTTTCGTATGAGTCTTTCTTGCTAAGGAATTAGGGTATCAGAAAACTTATGACATTTTCACTATGCGTGACAACGATACTCTATCGCACAAAAAAATACTCTCTGCAATACGCTGTGGGAAATGTAATGGCCAGTTCTTAAAAACACTCAACATTTTGTAACCATTGCATTTCAATGACGATTAGAAACTCAGTTACTCAAAAACAGAAACGTTTTCGATAGTTCAAGAGTACTTATAAGAATACTGGGGTATGAATTTGTTTTCTCTAAGGCATTTATGTGCAATTTTTTTTATCATAATTATTCTGTATAACAGAGAGAAAACGTAAGGCGGGTAGATGAAGGAAGCATTCTCCTCAAAAGGGGTCAATGAAAGAAAAAGATTTGGAGTCTCTCGAGAGTAGCAGATTCCTTTACATCGCCGATTCCGCCATTTTATATCCAGAAGTCAGAAACTTTTGAACTGTGCAATATAGTGTGTGTTGGGAGCCACCAATTTTATCCACCAAAATGAATATTAATATTTTCGAAAATCTTCATCGTGCTTCCAATTGTTAACATTTCTCCTCAATTCCTGGATTCTGTCTAGTAGTGCTGCCCGCTGAGAGGACATCAAATGGCGGCGGTTGTGCTCATCTCTGAATCTA
This sequence comes from Teleogryllus occipitalis, assembly GCA_011170035.1. Taxonomy (NCBI): domain Eukaryota; kingdom Metazoa; phylum Arthropoda; class Insecta; order Orthoptera; family Gryllidae; genus Teleogryllus; species Teleogryllus occipitalis. The sequence continues at coordinate 213,572 of BLKR01002127.1, read as the reverse complement.
GAGACTATCAGAGTCGATAGATTAACAGAGAGTAGCGCAACCTGGGCGGCAGTCTCAATTTAATGTCAGTTATTGCCAATCAAATTCTTTCATTCCCTAACATTCCCAGCAACTAGTATTTTCAAATTTGAAAAACCATAAGCAGCACAGAAGATTTCAATCTAGATTTACCAAAGATAAGTGTAAACCTCCATAAAAGGAAATTTCATGATCTTCCTGTACCTACTTCATGTAACATTTCTTACCCGAAGTCATAATTTATTCTCCCTTCTCGATTCTTTAAAAAATTTATTTATGATTATTCGAGGTCTCCAGTGAGCGTCCTCGCAATTTTGAAACGCTTGGGCTCAGCTTGCTAGGTTACAATCTTCATTCACTATTATAAAGCGTTACCTCGCTGTGTAAGAAAATGTAACTTTTTTTTTAAATCTCCAATCTGATAATTCCGCTAAACAAGAATTGAGGAGGAATGATAACTGAAGGCATTACTTTTTCGGGTATATTAATATTGGTTCTGGGTAAAATGGTGGTTCCCAACTGGCCCAATTCGAATTCTCCTGACGACTGGATTTCAAATGGTGAAATCGATGGTGCAAAGGAATGCGCTACTCTCTGCATACGAGGAGTGCACATTGTCCTGCACGCAGAGAGGCCTACTTGTGGCTTGGCGATCGAGGCTGCTTCATAGGGCCACAATATTGGACGGGCCCTGGAGTCAAAGTTCTCAACGTGTTCAGGAGACTACAACTCCGAATAGTACGTCCTCACAATTTAGTGAGGTCATTGCATGTTTATCTATTTTCATAGTTAAATTTAACCCCGAATAAATAAAAATCCAAAATGAAGTTTGTTTTTATTCAGTATAAGGAAGACAACCTAATTTTGTTCACTGCCTAGAGATCCCTGGCTCTACGTTCGTGCGCGCGCGTTCCAGTTCCTATTCAGACCGATCACATTGTGCGCTGTGAGCGCAGTAATAATGGGAAATGTTATGAAGTCTACATTGCAAAGTAATTGTCTTTATAATTGTTTCGTTTTTTATACGAAAAGTATACGTTCAAGATTCGGCTCTTGACGAGGAACTGTATTGATCTCCAAACTGCATCTCTAACGCACTACAAATTGGTTGTCCTAACTATTGCGCCGAAATGATACATACGAAAGTAGAGTGATATAGTCCAAAAATGTTTGCAACTGAGATACTTGAGAATTGAAAAGGAAAAGGAAGTGTAACATACCAATCCTTTATCGTGTTATCCTCTACTAATTAATCTTGGTATATTAAGAATTTCTTTGAGAGGATTTTCCGGTACAAGATTTGATGCTTTTAATTCACTGGGATACTATTATTGATAATCAGGATTGATCCTTTAAATGTTTTAACTTGTTTAATCCCCATATTATTTCTTTGGATTGATTTGCATTATACCATGGGATCGCGGTATCCGCTATGTAGCCTTTGATATTCAGGCTTGTAAGTTATTAAGAACTACTTGAGTAAAAATGCTAGAGTAAAATTGTTGTTAGGAGTTCATTTTCAACATAAACGTTTATTCAAGTTTTCAGCGCAAGAATTCACCTTTTTTGTTACATTGTATCATACTCCGTAACATCCAAGATATTTCACAGATAATGTATTAACAGACTTTATTTAGATTTTATGATAAGATACTAGTCCAAAGTCTGAGATGCTTCAAAAAGTGGAAAAAAATCGTCGTTAATTGACAAACACTGACATGATTATGTTCTTTGCAAACACGGAAATCATTCAGTGAAACTAAAGCGATCACTTCGTTCAAGAAGATTTACAATCGCGATGCAGCGGAAAAGATAAATTTAACAACTTACTTCAATTCACTAATGTAAGCAGCATTTTAATCGACTTTTAGACTATCACATTTGAATATAACGAAAAATAATGACATTATGCATTGCCGTATCATTGAATTACCGGTTTATAAATGGCGATAAAAGCATTTCTGCGTGGACAGATTATCAGGTCACAGGCTATATGAAAATAACTGTAGCTGGCAGTGAACTCTCAAACGAATGTATCCATTACTTTGCATTTTAATTGTCAACATTAAAATTATTTACTTCAACGTAAGTTGCGGTTAATTCTCTGCAATAACATAAGATATTTGAAGAGTTCTTATAACATCTGTTTGAATTGATCAATCCAATAAATTTCAAAATAACGACAATGTTTATTTATCATATCTTGTTTCTCATTAATTATGATATTTTCTACTTGAATATTTCATCAGCATTATCATATCACTTTCAACGCTGAGAAAGCAGCGATAATTTCGTAAATATCTAGAATGCAACGATATCTATAAAACTTGCCAAATCCGAACGTACTCTCCGGAGGTCTCTCCATAAAGGTTTTCTCCCCCTAAGATGTAATTTGAAGAATTAAGTTATTAGCATTAAGTTTATATTAAGCCAACAATACAAATGTGGTGTGTGAACTAAACTTTGTAAAACCTCAAAATGTTAATCTTCATTCGTCGCTTTTGCTATTTTTCCTGCTAATGAGAGCGTCGACGCGTGAATTTCTCGGCGCCCTCCAGTGCTCTCCAGGGGGCAGCGTCGCCCTCGGAGAGCAAGGCGCGCGCCGGGGCCTCCTGGACGCACGGGCCGGCGCGGCGTGGCTCGGCGCGCGGACGCCGCTCCCGATGTGGGAAAACGCGTCGGCTTAATAACCGCCCCAGACCCCATTATATTCGAACTAATACGCAGCAGGAAGCGGCGCCAGCGGCAGCGGAGGGGCGTCGCGGGAGCTGGATTCCGGTGATGCGGAGATAGGCGACAGGAACGCTCGCTCCCCCGCGCCGGTCGCCACCGCCGCGCCACACCGCGCCGCCGCTGCCAGGAGATGGCAACATTACACGGACGAACAAGTGAAGGGCGTGTTTCCAAAGCCATGTATTTCCTATTCCTTTTGTTTTCTAGTAAAACTAGAAAGTTACATATTATATCCTAGTTTTACGTAATATATGGATACGTTTTCTTGAGCGGCGGAGTACCTGCCCTAACTCCGTAACTAATATTAGTTGAATTAAGAATAAATGTTAGCAACAAGGATTGTTGGCAAAATATAACTACCAGACATGTCGCTCCCGTATAATAATATAAACTATTTTACAAATCAATGGAAAAGGATAGTTGAGCAGGCCAAGACGTTCACTTGGAGGTCGTAGAGCCTTAGAAGAAGATTTTACAACTAAAATGAGCTACAGATTTGATATAATAGTCCTGTCGTTGAAAATAATCAATGCCCCTGCTCCTCTCGCGTCTACCGAAATGAGAGCTCAAGAAAACGTGCGCGGATAGTATCAATATTTCTGAAGATGTTATTCCGACGTACCGCCAAATATTGTGTTTAGAAATTGCGATTTTTCTGTGTTAAACGCTATTTTTCATAGAGATACTTTGGAAATAACCCTTCACTTCGAAAATCGGCCTATAGTGCAAGTGGCCTCCTCTTCCTCCTTTGAAGCACTAATTATTTCAAAGTGTCTTCCCTTTCCATTTCTTCCTGAGTAGTTTACATTCGTCCTACGCGGATTATTTTTTTAACCGGTACTCATGTTTCAATACATCGGTAATTTGATATCGAAAATTTGTTTCGGGCTTATGCAGTTCTTCGAAGCCATTAATAGGTTCAGAATCAAAGATACTCAATTTAATACAACCCAAGTTTGCTGCACAATTCTAATTAAATCTCAGAACATCGATTGTACAATAAATATAGTTTGATAGGCACATACTTTTCAATCTGGAGGACAACATCAGAGTCCCGACTAGCTGAATTATGTATCGATTTTATTATTTATTATGGGCGTCTAGGGTCAAATGTTTATTTTTTTTCGCGTATTTTATTGCACCCTCCAATAAAAAAAATGGTTACCATCTACCCATACATTTTATACAACACACCCCGCATACCGTATTGGAATTTAAATATTTTGCAAAACTGAGACTGTGGTATTTTCAAAAAAATGTTGCCACCTCTTCCGGCGGGGGCCTCGCCTCCGCCTGCGACGGCCGACGACGGCCAGGGATTTTCCTGCCGCTTGAGAGGGAGAGTGGGCGGGGTCGGGATTTCTCGCTCTGCCTGCGCCCTCCGGCGCGCGCTGTTGCCTGCGAGGGCGCTCCTCTGGCTTAGCGGAGCGCTCTAATCCAGGGCAATGGGCGAGAACTAACGAGGGATAAAAATACCTCGGACGAGGAATTTTTTTCCCCCCGCTTGTGGGAAACGCGAAGCAGCCGCACCCCAAGGCGCCTCAAGAGGTGGTTCATGTGCTGTCACGTTCTGTCCGGGAAGAGGCCTAGGCTGTGGATAATGTGATAATATGATATTGTGATAGAGGAGTAGCCTTTCAGAAGAGGAATCCGGTTACTGCGGTATTGTTCCAGTTATCTAGAAAATGTAACGATGAGCGTTTGCTCCTGAAAGGAGTGTCATGTTGGAGCAATGTTGATGTTGATCATCGTACGATGGAATGTAATATAATAATTATTGTGAAAATATAGCAATAATAATAATAATAATAATAATAATAATAATAATAATAATAATAATAATAATAATTCCGCAAAATTTGTGTAAGAAATTCGTTGAACTTCCGGGTCATTGAAAAATCTCGGAAGTGCCAGACATTGCTTCTTTGGCAACAGCCCACATTTTGCGCAAAGTACTGTAGAGGCACCGACAGACCGTAGATCTGCTCCTTAGGAAGCTAGTTGAAAGTCAGAGTAGATTTTATACTTAAACGAGTCATAAAATCTTTAGTCGTGAATTAGGGGAATAATAATAATAATAATAATAATAATAATAATAATAATAATAATAACAACACTAATGTTCTTCAAAATTGTTTAGCACCGAGTTCGGTCTTGTTGACGTTTACAACTATATAATAACTCATTCGCGGATTTGTTTTACACATATAATCATTAACAACTTCGATGATCCTACTCTACGAAACGCGCTGGATTTATTCACAAAAAGCTCGTTAAAACTAGATAGGTAGTATTAGTGGAATATAAATCCGGCAGAGGATTATACAACCGAGCAGATCCCAAATCGCTAATAATTCAGGTGCTTGATTTTTGAAGGATATATTGCGCTCGTTTCGACCGCAGCAACTACTTCTGCATTTCATCGCCCCTGTGCCGCAATCGACGCTTTGTCATGCTTCTCTACAGCCTAAATTATGCGATGGTGTCAGATATAGGCACCAGAAAATCCCTCGAGTATGACATGCAAAGTTATTTACGATTTCTTATTGCTTTTCCAAAAACAAAGAATCAAATGATTTCACACTTACAGAGATATTCTTGTTAATTTATAGAGAATATAAATGACAACACGAGCCATTTTTTGTGATGTTTTCGGCGTGAAAAGATGAATTGTGCATCACGATGAATCGTGAGAAACAATGCTTACAACGGTAAAGTAATAATTAAAAAAGAAATGAATTCAATGAGTTAACATAATTCTCCTTATCGCCAATTGGTTGCCTTCTACTTAATATCAATTATCCTCTCAACCTATCCCGCAACGAAGGGCCTACACTCCACGTTACATCGCGAGCGCAGTATTACTTCGTCAACACCAGGAACTATATAGCCAGGCGGAAAATGCGATTACGCCCGTGTTGACATGTAATAGGAAACCTTTGTCGCCGGCCGCCGCGCCGGGAGAAGAAGCTGTAAGTTCGTTAGGCGGCGGCGGGTCGCGGCCCGTCGGGGAGCTGAGCGGCGCCCGCGGCCGGCGGCGTCGCGAAGGAGGCCCGCGGGCGCCGGCGCGGCGCGGGGCCGGCGTCGCGACGCCCGCCGTGTCTTTGGGCCTACGCGCGCGCGGCGGCCGGCCGGCCTGCCTGCCTGCCGACGCACGTGGCGAGGCGGCGCGGCCGCGTGGCGCTTGCACACGCGGTGCGGCGCGGCGCGCGCCCGGCACCGCTCCGCGCCGGGATGGGATCGCGCTTATTAGGGACGTGGGGCGCGGACGGAATCTCTTGCTGCAAAATGGAGACTCGTGTTCTTTTGTTTGGATTTAGGATGTTGTCTTCTGTTGTGCAGTGATTTAAGAGGTGGGAGAATGATAAAGAGCTGTTCGAGCCTTAACAATTTTGTATCTCCGTTGTGAAGTGGATGCTCTGACGATTGCTAACACTAATAATGTGTCTCATTTATTCCAATTAATTGTAGTTAGACAAATAATAGAATTATATAATTAATTCTATTATTTATCTAACTACAAAACTTGACAAGTCATATAAATTAATAATTCAAATGTTTCAAAGTAATGCTTTTAATTTTGAAGAAACTTATGGCAACTGAAACGACAATAATTTTTTCAGAAGACTTTGGTAAAATACTAATAATCGATCAGTTCCAGATGAATGTCAAAACATTACATGATCTTTATGAATGTTTATAAGTGCTCCGAAAACGTTTTTAAGATTCTTCTCCCATAGGTCACATACACCATTTTTTGCCGTTTTTTACGATAAAAAAATTGACTTTGAGAGTTGTAAAAAGTCCCTTCTAAGTAAAAGCAGAAAAAGTGGTTTATAACACACATTGAATGTTCATTCCTGACATAAACTATGGATTATTAAAAGTCAGTATCACAATCACTTACTCTCGTAGTCGTATACATACATTATTAAAATGATTCACCGTGGTTGTAACCCGGTGAACTTCACCCTTGTTCATAATTACGAAAATGACTCCGGGGAGAGGAAAAATGCTCTGGACCGACAAAGTCTTCCACGCGCGCTACGCTTGTGATCACGACAAACCCGCGGCCGAGGTAATCCTGTGAAAACCCCCTCGAAGTCATTGTGTCGGACGTTACTTTGGAAACGCGTCGATATGTATTATTATTATTATTATTATGGCTCGCAGGAAGTCAGTCGGGGGCAAAAATCATTGCGTTCTTCCGGTGTTACACATGACGGGTTCGACAAAACAGAGTAGCAGCGACAGAGCGTAACGAGAAGCGAGGAAACAACTGAACAACACAACGCGTCATGAATTGTATATAGCCCCGGCCACAAACTGAACTCTAGGGGGAGCACGTGGAAAATTTTACACGCCAAGGCGAGAGAAAATGGAACCATTGGCCCAGCATGGGCTCTTTTAATTAATATATTAAACCAATTTAGAAGTTATATGCTAATTACGGTCTCTTGTGCTCCGTAGCGTTGGAACTGCAGCATAAAAAAAAGAACTTGACGCGCAGCTCAAGAAAAGCGCGCATAAGTAGTGCAAGTTACCGAGTTAACGATTGGGGTCGTTAACATTTGTTTCGCAGGCTATTCTAATTTACGGATATACACTTCGGTTAGTTAAACCTAGAGCGGCGTGTTTGTGTTTCAAATTACAGGACGCTGATTTCCATTTGTAAACTTCTGTTGCAAAAAAAATATTATACGTTTTCAACGTAACACATAATAAGCACGGTCTGTTGCCCTCATTGTCACACAGGCATGAATGCATTCACAACGCGTTTCCAATTTCGCGGAACCCCTGCCAAGTGAATTAAACATTTAGCTATAATTCGGACGTCACGCACTCGTAATGTCGCTTGTTTTATCAACAATCCCATCGATCAACATTTATCAGGAATGTCACGATCGAGTGCTTGATTGTTTGACAACAATCGAAAGCGGCGGCGCGAGCACATGTGGGGCGTGTGCATGTGCAGCCGGATCGTCCGCGCGGGCCACAGCACCAGCGGCGGCGCGAGTGGACTCGCAACCTGCCAGAGCGCACACACGTCGCATAGGCGCAAGTTTATTTACGTAAATATCGCTCACCTGTGAGCAGCCGACGTCGCCAAGCGGCCCGCCTTTCGTGTTGGCCGCAACCCAGGCTTCGGCGAACGTCTCCATCGCGCTTTGAAAGTCCATCTCTCCTCACGGCTGGCACCACCGACAAATGTCTAACAACAAAACTCGTCCTTCGCGGGCGGGGTCTCTTCTACACAGAAAACATCACAAGAATCGCAGTTGCAGCAGCACGCCGTCGACGGTGCGGTCGCGACAACACAGGGGTCGACCGCAGCGCCAAGCCGCCGCTGAGCCGGGGCTGCGGCGAGTGCATGAACTAGCAGCAGCGACGCCCAGCGCGTCCGCCCTCTTCCAGCGCTCGGCTCCAACTGAAGTGGCGGCGCCGCTCTGTATACGTTTATAGCGGGAGGCGGGCCGCTCGCTCGGGGGAGCAGGGCGCGCGCGCCGCGGGGCCGCGCCGGGCCGCGCTGGGCCGCGCCGGGAAGTGCGGAAAAATCGAAGCTGGCAGCCAGGCCCCAGGCACGCTTTTCGCGGAAACTGCCCCGCGCGTCGCACAGGTGCGTGGCGTTCGGATGGGCGGGTGGCCGGCTGGGTGCGCGCAGCTGCGCTCGCCCGCGCTGCAGGCGGCGAGGTGGGCGGCGGAGCGCACGTTGCGTGCTGTGATAAGCGACGACCAACCGCGTCGCGACGCCTGGGCCTGAAGGCGGCGTCTGGAGCGGAGCGCCGCGCGGATCTGGCGCGCCGCCGGCGTTAGCGGCTGGAAAAATGCCGCGTGGAGTTAGCGCGCACACTCCGTGGCGAGCGAGCGAGCGAGCGGGTGGGCGGGCAGGCGGGCGAGAGCGCGCGGGAGGCGGTGGCGGCGGCGGAGCGGAGGGGGAGGGGGGACGATGCGCGGGCCGGGTGGGCGTGCTCAGCGCCGGAGAGGTGTGTCCAGATTTAAGGAGGAGGAGGGGTCTGCGCGAGGCGAGGTGGGGGCAGCTCGGCGCGCCGCCCCGCCGGGCGGCGGAGGCGGGGCGGAGGCGGTGGAGGCGAGAGAGGAGGATTTTTAAAAGGCGCCGCGCGGCACCGCTTGCGCGTGCGATACGCTGCGGGCAGAGCCTCCGCGCTCGGCGGCGGACTCGCGACCGCGCACGCGCCGCCACTCGGCGCCTGCGAGGGCCCCATTCGACATTCACCACAAACACTGATTGCCAACAAATGACTACAACAATCTCTTCAGAGCTATCCAAAATATATTCTCCAAATATCCAATTATTCAAAACATCCTGAATCTTCATTACAACAAAGAAAAAACAGCTTTTAACGTACTGTCATGACTCCCTTCCCATAAAGGAATCATTGGAAATGAAAAATCTGACTTAACTGCTAAAAGCGTAACTCATTTATTAAATATTGATCAGCATATACATGGTTCTTTAAATGATTATATACGATCTTTAAAGATGTATTATTAACTTATGCGATCACCAGTGGGAAGCTTCAACATCCGAACTCCATATTGTACGAAACTCTGTAACAATCTCAAATATACCAAACACGACATTACGAAGAAAAAACAAGTCATTATTACAAGATTAAGAATTGGCCATTCTTTCCTAACCCGCTCACATCAATAGATGGGAGTGGGTGGGAAAAGACCTGTCGAAAATGTGGAGAAATGTTATCAACGTCTGGCATTATACTTGAATGTTTAAGCGTCCCAAAATCTAAGAAACTCTCTTGGCATCGAAAACGAAATGTATGAAATATTTAATTCAATTGAAGGTTGCAAATCAATTTTAAATTATCTTAATATTGCTGGTCTTGATAATATGATCTGAATTATTGCAAATATTCTGTACTTCTATACTGTCCAGTTCTATACTGTCTTACTGTTACTGTATTTTTGTTTATTCAAATTCATTAAACGAATGTCCGTTATAAATCGATGGTCGCTAATGACCTAAAATAATTAATTAAAAGAAAATATTTATGAACATAACTTCGGGTATCTCAAAAATGAAATGCATACAAATAAAGTTTTTTCAGCTTTGTTTGATCGGCAGAGTTATTAATTATAATACAGGCACAATCAGTCTTATTTCTTTCAGTTGCTTTGAATGTAATTAAGAATCGATCTTTATCTGCACTCCAATTGTTGTGAGACAAATATTTAAAGATTTTAAGTCTATTTTTGCATTCATTTAGAAGATTTTGGTTGTCTTTTCCATGCCATGTAGCAATCAAAGCAAATTCCTAATAGTGCAGTGAAACTGGCTAAATTAAATTTCCTGTTTTCGAATTTCTGTATCATTTCATGTAGTGTAATTCTGATTCATGAATGTTTCTGAATAAAATTTATTTCTTCTTCTGAAACTAGATAGAAACCTTTCAGAGATTAAATAAAAACGAGAGTGGTGAAATCAAAGGACATAAGTAAAGAGAGTGCAATGAGTTGAGTTGAGGAGTTACGATTTTTACAACTGAAATTTACGTCCAAAGAAAGCATCAATTAAAGCACCAGGAATTTGTTTTATTGTTTTTTTAAAGAGTTAATGACTGTTGTTCATGACACTTAATGAAATATTTTTGAAGTTTCGAGAGGTATAATGAAATAAACTTTGTTCAGTATTTGCCAGTATCTCTCGTAGCTATTTGAGCCTTCATTCTTAAAGAAACATACTTGTTTTTTAGGTGGTCTCGCGGCCATGCCGGCGTGAGGGCAGAGAATATTGGCAGGGCGAAGGAAGTTCTGTAAGACAAATGGAAGGGAACTGCATATTAATAATGATTCTTAATATTCAATACAAAACCACGACGTGTTAAGGACGATTCAAAGGTTGTTTTGGTACTCATGGTGTATTTATTACAAATTCATTATCGTTTTCCTTCTTATTAGTCATCCTTTTTGCAGAAATCTAATTACACATACAATGTTTACTCAAATTTCCTCAAATGTTTCAAAGGTGTTTGAATAGTGTTTTTACTTATCAAAATTACTTCATTGCTTGCACATATTAAATTAAATGACACCTTTCTCTACCTTTTCACAAGTTTATTTTCTTGAACTTGTAAATTTAAACCATTCAGCACACACATTCTCGTCAGTAATCGTTACACAATGAAATTAGTTTCTCAATATATCATTGCATATTATCAGAAAATATCGATGAGCAGATAATACAATATCGAATTATCTCTTTCAGGATTATCAACAATGCGCACAGCAGTTTCCAACGCTGGCGTTGCGGCGGGGGGTTCTCTAAAATGTGGCTGTTCTTACTGATCAAACTTTCAGGATAACATTTTGTTTAGTAGTTTTTTCTGCCGTGGGTGAATGAAAAAGAACCAACCATGCTGTGCTTAATGTTCTGCACGTGTGCGGATGGCTGGTGTATTTATTCATTGACACTGGAAATGACGCGCAACAGACCGAAAGTGTAAAAAGCCAATGACGTTTTCAACGGATGTTGTTAAAATCTTTCAAATTCAGATCAGCTCGATTCCCATTTCCGGGGATGCGTTGCATGTTCCATTTGTGCATATTAAACATGCAAATAAATCGCAAAAACACGGGGATGAACTATATTGTTCACTCTCTTTGTAAAAGCTTTGTGTGCTTCATAAAACTAAAAAAACGTAGTTTCAAATTTTCATTGTTTAATTCACTTTTCGGTCACTCTGTTCCCAATTACTCTCTTCGGTTTTTTAAGAGATAATTCATAACTGCTTTTACTCGTTGTAAAGTAGAAGAACTATTTGCTTTCTAGAATGTTTGGCTTCGTTTCATCTTTTGTGAAGATTAAATATTATTCCAATACTAAAAGCAACCAACACAATGAATATTAATGTATTATTCTATTCTATATTATTATATTTTGCAGAAATAGATTTAGAATGAGTTGAAATGAATTCGTAATAAATAAAAGACGATGAAGCTCTGACAAGCTTAATTGATTTCAACAGTAATTGGTACACTTACAAGTTCAATTCTTTTTGGTCAACTCAAAGTGTTATTTTGAAGAGAAATATTTTCCACTTTGTTAGCCACGATATAATTGATGTTTTGCCATGTTTCTAGTGTTACACGCTTTTAAAAAAATAACATTTTAATTAGTATATTTTTTCTGTCACGTCTCATTGAAATGAATGGGCATTTACGTGATTGACAAAGATAATCAGAAATATCTGAGATTTGAGATTTTACTTCAAGTTATAATTATCACTTTTTCAAAACCTTTACACCGTACCAATTCATGTTATTCACTTGGTAAGACACAACAAGCCATATGACAGTTACATGCCTATGATATTTCAGCTAAGCGATGTTAGTCGATCAGATCCAGCTAAGCTGCTTACATTATACTCACCAAAAGAAGTGTTTTATTCCAGTGGTGTCTCTTATCAAATTATCATATATCAAATACAGAAGCAGGAGATCCGTTGCGACAACGAGAATTCATGTGATTACCTTGTAAATTAACAGAACAATGAGTTTGCCAACACCTACAAACTTAGCTTTTGTTATCTAACCAAGATTGCGTGCTTGATATGCCACATCTTTGTCATCAGACACAAACATCGCTTTAGAGCGATTCTTAGAGCTAGTATGAGAATTTTTCACAGGAATTTTTTTAATTGAAATTAGCACTTATATTTGAGCCTGCATTCAAATAGCATTGCTTAATTTTCGACACTTAAAAATATAAATATAAATACGAAAAACGTTTTTCTTTTAACGTCTGCTTTTTCTATGTTCACAAATAACACGCAAAGAAATGTTCAATTTCAAATTAACTGTCAACTGTCCTATATTTCAGGAAATATACTGGAGATCTTTCTGACTCAATTTCTTTATTCCACCATACTCTTTGCCATAAGGTTCAAGATATGTTAAAGCAAGATTTATTTTTTAATGTGAAAATACAATATGAAGTCTCCAATTTCTGATCTTCCCGAAACAAAATTTTTAAGGAGAAGTTTACGCTGCTTTCATTGTCATTTTACACAATTTGCTCTTTTACGTTTAAATTTTATCACTATTTATTATTAAACAATGTTCTTGTATAGAAGATCAGGTCTTTACAAGAGTTGTGCAGCAAATGACCCAGTTAAATGTATACCAGCATTACTCAGAGTGAGGTAACTGCGTCTGTACCCCTCATTTTTACTTTCTCGCTACGAGAAAGTTACTTAATGCTGCGCGAAGAAACGGCGAATTTTTGGCAGAAAAACTTTTATTACATGGCTCTGGAAACGAAAAAGGGGATAAATCCAGTTGTTAAATTTAGGAAGAAAATCCCCTAACACGTGGTATAGCCAGAATTCGCTTTGTGGGTCCTTGATACCGAAAAATCGAATGAATGTAAAACGTCCGTCTGTAAACAACGCTACTGGATAAGGCGTTCAGCCGATTTTCTCCAAAATTGATAACCCCAATCGATTTGGCTAATGTCGCGGCCCCTTGAATTTGAAACCGAAATTTTAATTTTTGGGAATAGTATACACGAAGCCCTAGGACATTTTTAAATTTTTCAAAAAATGGCTCCATCGTTTTGATTAATTTTTTTATTGTTGGATAGTGTGAAGGACGTTTAAGAGAATTATGCTGGTGTCATGTTCGTTGAAAACGATAATTTTTCAAAAATTTCAAAAGTTCAAAATTTATTCGGAGTCTTCCTGCAACTGAAATAATAAAGATAGAGATTTTCCCCTGAATTAAATCTGTTCCTTAAAGATAGATTTTGAAATAAGGTCATGTACAATTTTTCGAAAATTTGAGTGCTTTTCGCGAAATTTTGCGTGAAAATACGGGGAGAAAGTAGGTGCTGTTTCAGCACCACTGGTTTAATGTGAATAGAGAGGTGAAGAAGCACGAGTATAGCAAGCTGGAAAATATTACTGTTAGATTAAACAAGGAAATAGACTCTTATGGAGGGGGGTAATTTGTTTGTCATTGATTCTTCTTTCTTGATTGTAGGATTTTTCAACCAGGAAATTAGGAATCTGGAGGACTGGAAAAGGCGGTTGTCGGAAGAAAACGGTAGGACTGAAAAATTTACTTGAATAATGAGAGACGAAATTGGACTATTGTGAGCAGATGGAATACAGTGTGTGATTATTAGTAGTAAGGAGTTAAGGTGCTTATCTTGCATCATGGATGATCTTATTCTGAAACACCTGATGTAGTTTAGTACAGTAAGAGGAGCATATCCACTTACATATGGGCAAGCACGGGTTCGCTGTGAGCAAGGGCACAATTTTATTTTATAGTATAAGAAACGTATAATCAATTTTAAAATAATTAAATTTATTATATATAAATTAACTATATATAAATTAATTAAATTTATAGGTAATGGTAAACTTGTCTTATTTAAAAGACATTTAGATAACCAAACAACACACGTTAACCTATACCTCCAAATAAATTTATGAACAGAGAATCTGCAAGTTTTTCGGTAATAACGTAAAACGCGCGTATTTACCGCATTACGACTGCCAGAATATTCCACGTTGCGCAAATATAAACGTTACTACTTTTGCTAGTTTCGCCCTTGACCCCTTTCTTATCTGCATTTTATGTAACATTGCCTGAACGGTAGGCACAAATTCGCTATCGTGCAACGAACAAGAAAATCGTGGGCAATGCACGCCTGCGATGTATCTCAACAGTGAACTAGACTACTTCAGAGACTTATTTGTACGTCAAAATACCTTCATGACAGCACTTATCTTAATTCGCCAGCGCTGCTCTTTTGCCGAATGACGTGTACACAGAGAAAAGCTTTACAACCTATCGGATAAATATTTATTAAAAACCATGAAGAGCATTGTTGGTAACTTTTCAATGCGCGATGTTTCAATAATATGGAATTAAAGCAATAAACCTAGATCTGTATTTGATATTCAAATGCAGCTATCCTAATTAAAAGCACCAGTAGCAACAAGGATTATACAAAGCAAGTTGAAATTTATTTTGACAATGGTGATGAAGGATTTATTATCATATTGGAGTATTTTCGAAACAAATTCCATTCCCTTTAATCTTGTAATGGATCTAGCAATTACGATTTATATAAAAGGTAAAGTTCCTGGCAAGAAATAACCTGCAAGCGACTTTTTCAAAAAGAATTTACTAATGAATGTGTTTAACCGAAAATAAGTAATCATTTCATTTCACTGCAACGTTTTAAGCATGATCATTTAATTCTATACAATGATGATTATCCGCTAGTTTGTGTTGTAATTATTGTGAAATTCTATCCTGTTTGAGAATTAAAGTGTGGTTGTCGGCAAACTGATTACTCTGGAAACTAATTACAAGAAGCATTATTTTAAGATTAATTTTCTAATCTAAAATACCATTTAAAATATCACAAAGGTGATTTCAAAACTATTCTTCTATTGCAAACGAAATGTAACAGGAACTTGTAATACATACTATAACGATTGAACAGAAAACAACTGGCGAAAATGTTACACAATTTCGCCAGTTGTTCCGTTATAATAATTTTATTTAAATGCTAGAGTATGCAGATAATTCATCTATTATTTGGAGTTTTTTATATCATTTGGATAAAATAATAGAATCTGTAATTGAACTTTCATAATTGAAATTATTTATACATTTTACATTTATTTCGCCACATAATATCGCATTGAAATTAGAAACATGGTTTGTCCCACTAGTAAACCATTTCTGCATTTTACTATTCCATACTCTCTCATCTTAAGCAAAATTTAGTTATTTTAAAGATTCTTAAAAACTGTTCTTACATTGCATCAAAGTATGACTTCAATAACCGATCATTTGTTAAAGATTTTCAGTTTTTTGTTATTTTTCTAGTTACAAGACAAATATAAAAACAGTTATTATTTCAAAGTTGTATTGCTTCCCTTTAATAAATGATATCCATAATAATAATAATAATAATAATAATAATAATAATAATAATAATAATAATAATAATAGTAATATAATACAAATATTCATATTCAAAATAATAATTATTGTTATTATTATTATTATTATTATTATTATAGATATCATTTATCATTTCATATTCATATTGAATATGAATATTTGTATGATATTAATATTATATTATTATTATTATTATTATTATTATTATTATTATTATTATTATGGCACTATTTACACTGTGAGGCAACATGAGACGTACATTTTATTTAGTAAAGATTCCTTGCTAAAGGAAGGGAGACGTTGTTTTAATTACAAAACCCTAAAGTAAAGAAGAACCACAAATATTAAATGAATATGAATTAATGAAATTTGACATTTCAGTCATTCAGTAGCATCGAAGAAATACGGGATTTAATTTGTCTAATTCAGTTCGTCAAATAATTTCGGGGATTTTTGCTTGGGTTTAGCATGGATTTTGCCTAATACTGCTGCAACTTCAGCAAACCAACAAACTGAAACCTTCGTGCAATGTGGAATTCGTAAACAGGTTGATCATAAATTTCCAAGCCGACACGTATTGATGTACATCGTTTGAGTGTACCTGCATGCTTAGACGTCGAAAGAAGTGGGCGGAGGATGACAACTATGGAAAGGAACTGGCATACCTGCGAAGTACGCCTATTGGGAAAGGGCACACCACCTGCACACAATGGAGATTATCCTCCCTTTCCCAGGAAGAGACAGTCCCTTCACCACAATACTTCCTTGCCAGTGCTGCAAATAGGTTCCCTAATTTGAACGTCCAACAGTGTTGCCAATGGTTCCCTTCGTTCTTAAGTAGGTTATTGACTTTGTAGGTTACCTAGGAGAAAAATACTCGTATAATAATAAAGCCTTGTTTAGTGTAGAAAAGTTTTCTACAAAGAAAATAAAATTACCTTGTCTTTTGAAATGCATCAAATTCCTGAACCATTGTAGAATTCATGACCGTTAATAAAGTGTGGGATATGGATCACGGGATCGGTCAATTAATGAAACACATTAGTTTGCCCACGTTTCAGAATATGTAATTCCTTCCTCAGGGCTACAATAAACACAATCACAAGGAATGAAGACAACTTGTCTGAACAACAACATTAAAAATCACACAATGTATGTCATGAATCAACATATGTGAAGAAAAAAATTATATACTGTATATATATAAAGCCAAGGTAATATAAACTGTACACACCTTATTAAATCACAAACTGGTCAAACTTCATGTTTGCCTACAGACCAACGCCAAAATGGAGTTGCTAAAGCACACGGGTCCATTGCAAAAAAAAGTCGGAAAAAGGGAAAATAAATAAATAAATGAATAAATAAAAAATAAAACCGGATACGCATGGTTCTGGCATGAAGAAGCTCAGCACGTGGTCCTGACACAACACGGTTTTTTCATTCACTTACTTTCGGGCCGTGGCCCTGATCAGACTTGCAATAGACTTGTGTGCTTTAGCAACTCCATATTGGGGTTGGTCTGTAGGCAAACATGAAGTTTGACCAGTTTGTGTATTAGTAAGGTGTGTACAGTTTATATTACCTTGGCTTTATATATATGTATATATATACAGTATATACTTTTTTTCTTCACATATGTTGATTCATGCCATACATTGTGTGTTTTAAATGTTGTTGTTCAGACAAGTTGTCTTCATTCCTTGTGATTGTGTTTATTGTAGCCCTGAGGAAGGAATTACATATTCCGAAACGTTGGCAAACTAATGTGTTTCATTAATTGACCGATCCCGTGATCCATATCCCACAATTCCTGAAAGAAGTTAAGAAGTCACTCGAGGAAGTGACGAGGTGACGTGGTGACGAGATAACGTGGAGGTAAAGGTTGAGACTGAAATTCACTTGAAGAAAAATGTTGTTTGGCAATATCAACGAAATCATAGATTTAGAATACCATTATACGTTGATTATTGAAAACCCTTAATAGAATGAATTAAAAAAGAAGGAAAATTGTTTCCAACTTTTTAGGTGTATGCCAACGAATTTGCAATTTATTTACAATTATTGTAAACACTTGGAAACACAACCACTGAATTAAAATATAAAATATCAGAACCTGTATCTTCTTTATAACAATGCACTATTATTGGTCACATACATACATCACAGACACACATTAACTTACTTTGTTACATGTCAACTGCATTCTTGAGTGGGAGACGGAAGGAATACTTCAGTTTTTAGATGTAACTTAAAATGCTATATTTGTCCTAGTCAAATTTAAATATTTTAAATCGCTGATGTCTAATCAATCCTTTCAGATTTGTATATTATTTGATAACAGTTTTTCATTATTAGTAACCTTTTTATACTAAGAACATAATTATATTTTCCTGTGAGTAAAGGTTTATTAAGAACATAATTATCATAGTTTCGAGAATACTGGAAGAGAAAAAACAGCAGTTCCTTCAATGTCGTCCATTTACTTTAAAAGTACATCAAGCCTAATATCCCCTCTGAGCAAAATTTAAATACGTCTTTCCTGCTTAAAGCAATCCAGTTCCTAACCAGGTAGTGCTTCTCCTGGTCCTGATAAATGTCCTCTGTCATTTATTATATCTGGTTCTGCAGGAAAAGAAAAAGGAAGTGCATTAATTACTAAACGTTACGTAGATTTATGATTGCCCAGAGTATCAAGAAAAATAAGTTTCCCCTAAATTTGAGACAGTCAAAATAATTGTAGTAGTATGAATTTTATATATTCATCTCTGTAGTATTTATTCCACGTAACTAGAGTAATCTGACATCATCATTAGATTATCTGAAACATTTACAAATTAAAATACCAATTGAAAAATATTATTTATATTAATAAAAAGTTCCATGAATTATAGACAATCATATTTAAAATAAAAGTTATGGAAGTTGGTTTATTACAGCATTAAATCTTGATATCACTTCGTATAACGTTTCAGAGATCTGTGCGCCTCCATCTTCAGGTACATTTCTTTTGACAAAGTACTTCAATATTAAAAATGAATCAATCATTAAGAATGAAGACATTATGTAAGCAGAAAACAATATTATTGGAAGCTTACCTTTCATAGATATATTAATATATTTATTAACAATATTGATATAAACAAATATATTTTTTGAAAAATCCAAGATTGATAGGTCAAATAGTATACCAATGTAATAAACAAATTTTTTTAGACATTAATATATTAAAATGTCTTAAGTTTTCACTCTATAGTTACTTGTGGAGTGCACATTGACCTCGTACTATTAACAAGTTTAGTTCTGTCAGTGAACATAACAAAACATGTGAATGGAATTGAAAGATAGTCGGAAGTAACCACAGGGGTGGGGTCAATAATGGAAGAGATTTTTTAGTCGAAAATTGATTCATTTGAAATATTATTTAATTTGGAGGAATACATTAGCATATGCGTTGGTGAATTTGTTACATTCTACCATCGAATTCATGGTTTTCTTTAATTTTATATGCAATGTTTCTGAAATTATTCTTGGAAATCTCCTGGTTTCATTATCAGGAATTTTGACATTTTCAAAATCCAATTTATGACCCATTTTTATTCTATGGGTAGTTACTGAGTTCTGCCTGTTAGATGGCATCCTAATGTTCCTTTCATGAACTGTTATTGCAGTTGCTAATTTTCTTTTAGTCTAACTAATGTATTTTTTATCACAAGATTGACAAGTTATTTGATAAACCGTATTTTCTCTTTCCTTACAAGGTATTTTATCTTTAAAATGTTTCATAACATTAATTTTATTCAAAATATTATTTCTAAGATTGTATTTTCCATTAATATTATTTCTTACAACTTTTTGGAATTTATTACTTATTTCAGGAACATGAAGAATAACTAAATTGGGAATGTGAGTATTCGAAATATTTATTCTCATTAATTTCTTCAATCTCAGACCTATTTTGAATACTTAAATTCTGTGGAACATAAATCGTTTTTTAAATAATTTTTTAATAAACTTTTTAGGACAATCATTGGCTAATAACTGATTTTCAATTTTATTTATATTATGTTTGTAATTTTCTCTCTGTGAGATATGAACCATTCTATCCCACCAATTTTCATTGAAGTTGGATGTTTGGATTTATTATTTAAATTATGGCCAGTGACCAGTGGTTTTTGGTACCAATCTGTTTTTATAAGGTTGTTATTTCTTGCGATATTTAATGACGATGAACCAAAAATCCAGTTTACAATTGAATTAGAAAAGAATTACAACTCAAATTACTTGAATATTAATATCTTAATAACTTTAACTTACTAAATTAATTACTAACTTTGGGATCAGTAGAAAATCTCTCTAAAACAGGCTTACAGGCTTATCTTCGATGATTAATAAATCACTAATTTAACGTGCAACCAAAATAAGAGATGACCGCTTGTGAATGATTAAGATATTACAACGTGTAGAGATTATTTTAATTTTTTTTTAGAGTAGGAGCAAGTTCAAGAAAATAATTGAGCTACAATTGCCATGCGGACTATTTTCAATCTCTGCTTTTTATTATGTAAATATAGAAAATAAATGTTTGATATACTAATTGAATAGACATAATGAGATCTATTTAATGCTGGAACAATGATGAGGCACTTCTGCTTTCCCATTTTTTAGGAAGTCAGACGTGATCTTGCTTACGAGGGTCATTTCATACGCACGGGTTGGCAACGATGTGGAAAGAAGGACACCTTGATAGTGATTTTTACGTCAGATGTAGTTCAAGGCTCGAGAAAGAAGTACGTGATTTTGTTTCGTCGTTAGATTATTTTGTTGTTAAATTACGTATTTATAAACGATGCCTGCATCATTCTCGGTTTCTGTGACTGTTGAGGATCAAAGATTAGTTTTTTGAGATCGAAACTTTACTCACATCAGATACGCAACGGAAAACCATAATTCTCCATCGCTCTTAATGAAATATCGGTGAGAGCCTTCAAATTGGTTTAAATGTACCAACAAATGAGTGGAAAACTCAATCTTTCTCAGGTCGAGAAAGTATCGCCGAACTCTATTGAAGACGAAACAAATTACTTTTGCCTAAGATCATCACGTATTTATTAAGACAGACAGTGCTACCTGTGAACAAAATGTATCAGTATCGTATGACGGTGAATTAATTCAAAAACTGACTAAATCAATGGGAGGAAAAACCGACTTTAGTTGCTCAAAGCTTGGCCACGTAAACAACGTTCGCTTGTGAATCACCTGTCTTAACTAATAAGTTGTACGATTTCGGTTAAGATGCGTTAACCTCATGCATCCTACAGCTCTGACAAGATCTCATCAGATATTCACTTATTCCCAAATTTTGCAAGAAAAACACTGTGTAAGGACGTTGTTATTTATCTCTTAGGGAACTTTCTGCCGCCGGTACCCGAGCTATTCATCAGATGAACAAACAGGATATTAGATGGGGGAATTAGAGAGCAAAGGGTATTAGATGGAAATGTAGTACTGTTCGAGCCATTGGGAATCGGTCACTGAGAAGCTAGGAGATTATACTGAAGAACTGTAAATGGATATTGGCAAAAAATAAATAGGTAAGTAAATAAAACATTCTATGCATTATTTGTGAAGTGACATTCGTATTCGCGTGAAGTGACATTCGTTGCTGTGCGGAACACGCACATTATTTCTGGAACTTCTCAGAACATCTCTCACGGCCATTTTCCCGCTCTCCCACGCGATGTCAAAATCACATTACCGAATCCACAGCACGAATCACGAGGGCAAAAACGTGGGCCGCGTGGGGGCACGCGGTCACCCACCAAACCGCATCGAGAGGCCACAGCGGTGAGAGAAGAAGCAACGGCAGCGACAGTGGCGGTGGCTGTGTCCACGCTGTGTCCAAGAAGGGTGCGGCTACAAGGATAAAGTCTGGCACTACGGGTTTGGATTGTAGAGCAGTGTTCCCCAAGGCTCTGTCGTTTGTTACTACAAATGGACTGGAGCTTTTAGGACGTTTGATAATGAGTATCGCATTTTCTCCACAACTCCTGAGTGAGGTGAGAAAACATAACGAGTGGTCATACAATACAACACCTATTTTCTCGTATTTATAACAATTACGTAAAACAATAATGTTCTTAAGAGGTGATGGTTATACTCGAATTCAATGGTTAAACAGTTTTTTGTTTATCACTTCTTATTGTTATAAAATCAGACAAAACCTCTTTCACAATCAAACGTGCTTAATAGATTATCTGCTCTTATTCACGATTTAAATCAAAATTTGAAATTTTCGCGGCCTGGCAATTATATGTACATTTGGTTTTGGACACGATCAAAGAATAGTCAATCGATATCACTCAATTATTTTGAAATTGGTCATTTTCAGCGGCGGCCTTCACAGAGCTCTTATAAACTGGTGGAGACGCTCACAGCTGCTTGCTTTACCTTTGCCATCATGATTGAGATGGCGCGCAGGACATGCGTGGCCTGGCGGGACACAAGAAGGCGAATGCGGTGGAAAAGAGAGCGCTAATGTCCCATTACAAAACTCGATTTCGGTTTATTTCGTATTTCTCGCAATGAAATCAATTTCTTATCTGCAAAGTTGACAAACGTAATGCAAGGCCGCAATTTGTGACACTAGCGCCCCTATCCTTGCAGGTAGTTTTGATCACAGTTCCAGTTTTTCAACTCTAGCTACTAGGTCGAATTCAGCACCTGTCTCAAGGGAATTCTTGCCTCCGGTTGCTCTAATCAGTTTCTGTAGTGTCTCCGATCAATATCTCACGAATACTCGAGCATTAACTTACACGGGTCACGGACCATACGCGATATGTCCTTTCTCACCCCTATGTCTTCCCCCCTTTCAAACACACTCACATGCATCACACTAGCAAATATGGCATATGGTAATGGCCATAGAGATTAGACGGAAGCTTAGACCTCTTCTCAGCTGGGGGAGGAGCCTCACTGGTGGAGATACCTGGAGAGGGAAGTCCCGCAAGTTGACGTGTAGGTTGGTGCCAAATCACATGTTCCAGCGAGAGAGGAATATCGCCATCTACCGGGATTAACATAACACGTATGGGACTAATGACCATAGCGACTGGCGCACCCGAAACGCGCAAAATGTTTAATCCGTTCCCAATTCCAAAGGGGATCCAATGGGGAATTGATATGAATGAATGCCTTATTTTATGTGGCGAGACTCAGGCCATGAGGCCGGCTCTTCCGTCTGACCACGCAAATTTCGCTACGCTCCTTTCACCTACTAGGGGAGAAAGAAGGTATTACTTGGGCGACCAAACAGGCAATTTGAATTTAGCTTAGAGGCTTCATTTAGGCTTGAGGATCTTTTACATGCTGTAAATCTACTAACATGGGACAGCCGGCTTTACTTCCTCTCCGAAGGCGTACGAAGGATCTTTGGATCGGGTTTGAACCCGCATAATATAATACGCTAACCGTTACACCACCGGCGCCGCGTTACACCACATAAGCGTTGGTACGCTTAGGGCGGCGGGAGTAGCGTCGATAGCTGCTCCAGAAGCGGCAGCGGCAGCGGCGGAGGCGGAGGCGACGGTGGCGGCGCGACCGGCAGCACCAGCAGCGGCATCGGAAGTCGGCGCGCGGTGTCTCGGGCGTTCACGCGTGACCGCGCCGCGCACCGGAAACGGCGTCGCCCGTCACGCGCCCGCGCGCGCCCGAGCGGAGAAAGCCGACCGCCTCCGCCTCCAGGCGCTGCCCGCCCGCCAGGACGCCCAGACGCGTTGCAGGGCGCGCGGGGGCTTCTTTTACAGCCTCCCTCGGGTTTGGTTTTGGTTTGGTTTTTTCGTGTTTCCGGGCGCGTCAACTGCTTTGGTCATTAGTCCCGTTAGTGTAGTGCATGTTTTTTCTCGGGAGATGGCGGTGATCTTCCCCCGCTGGAAGGCGAGATCCGGCGCCGACCTACCGTCGGTTTCCCCCTAACCAGGACTCTCCCACCAACGGGGCACCGCCCCAGCCGAGACAAGCTCTAAGCTCCCGACAGGTCTCCCGGAATATGTGGTAGTGTAGTGCATGTTAGAGTAAGTGTGTGTGTGTGTATGGGGAGAGGATAGGACAGGGAAGAGGAAGGACAGATCGCGCGCGGTCCGTGGCCCGTTTGTTAGGGTACTGCTCCGGCATTCGCCTGGTGTTGATCGGAGAAACCACGGAAAACTACCGATCAGAGCAGCCGGTCGCTAGAATTCTCCTCCAGACAGCTTAATTGACCTAGCTGAAAAGCTAGTGTCGAAAATCCTGCCGCCCTCTGGACTCGAACCTAGGACCTCCCGGTTAGAGGCACTGCAGTGACATCAGTTGATGCACTGAGCTACCGCTACCGGTCCGGGACACACGGCCGTGCCCACACAGGGTGCTTACTGCTTCATGACAAGATATCGCAATGCTTGACGACCATTACCATACTCACCGTATAAATTACCATTGCCTCACCAATTTGACTGATCGAGAATAACGGGTTGATTCATTGCCGGTACAAAAGGCCTCAAACGTAATTCAATTTAACGTTTTGTCGACTTTGAGCAAAAAAGATGGTTCCCCGTTTGCTTAAGAAGATACTTCGTAAGTCTAGAACGGGAAATGGCTGGCTTGAAATTGAGAAAAAGATGAAGAGGATTTAATCCCTTGGAAGCTGCTTTATACTGTGCTTACATTGTTTACTCTGATGTCATTATGTTGACTGTATTAAACTCTTTTTTCTCGCCAATTTGTTTGAAGCTTG
The DNA here is from genome assembly GCA_011170035.1 of Teleogryllus occipitalis. Lineage (NCBI taxonomy): Eukaryota > Metazoa > Arthropoda > Insecta > Orthoptera > Gryllidae > Teleogryllus > Teleogryllus occipitalis. The sequence goes on along the minus strand of BLKR01002127.1, from coordinate 189,085 downwards.
TGCTTCAATTGTTTCAATCGAAAACTTGCTTTTACACTATTTAATCATATTACTATCGCATGTTAAATGTATTTTATTCCTAATTTACATTTACTCTATTTTTTACGTTCATGTTTAAAATATTTGAGGTAGCTGCACATGTATTGTTTTTCCATTCATGGTCTTCAAAATATGTGTTTCATGAGCAGAAGGTATTACACTTCAAGTTCAATAAGCATTTCTAAGAGGAATTATTCCGTGGATTTTATTGTAACTTAATTCCGTACTAAACAATGAAGATCTTAACAAGTTTTCATTAAAAAAATTAGCAAACAAGGGCGAGTTTCAGTGTCTAATCAAATAAAATCATCATAATAAGAAAATGAATGCATGTTCAAACCATTTGCCAAATATGAAATAATGTGTACGAGTAATGTAGTCTGTTGAAGATTCAAGATATTGTTCCAGACAAGAAACACATTTTTATAATTTAAGAGTATATTCTATCGTAAATAACCTCCACGTCAATGAACAAGTGTTTTCTGATCGAATGACTGTTGCTTTTTTACATTTTTGAACACTGGGAAAAAGTATTTTTATACGAAATGGCTTGTTAATGGGCAAAAAACATAGTACCAAGTTCATCATTGCACATCGCATGTACAGATATTGACGTCAAAGGAAGTTTTTCTGTTACCTTTGGTGCACAACAAATGTGAAACATCTGAAAAATGTCATTTTGCAGGATAACGGTTACAATCATAGCGACGCCATTTATTTTGTGGCCACAAAATGTTTCACTCTATATACCGGATGTCAACTATCGATATGAAGTAGATATTTGACCGTCCTAGAGATGTTGCAACGTAGGCGCAAATGTGAACGTATCGTCGTCATACCGCAAGATTCCTCAGGGCGGAATGGTCGCAGTATGACGGCCGAATCGCTGGCAACTGTGCCTAGGACGCAGCGCGCCACAGCATTTCCGGGACAACCAAGTAACTAAATCCGGCAGCGGAAGCCTAAGATTTCATTTAACTTTATGAAAAATTTAGTAATAAAATTAGATAATTTTCTAAATAATTTCTTGACTAAAAATTGACGATTCTTGAGAGGTATCGCTTGAGCAGCGAAGATGTATCACTTCCCTGAACTTCAATCTCATGTTCTCCGGTGTTTGTGCTCAGGGCATTTCAAGTTGCCGCCAGTTCCACGGCAGTTAACTAAGTTATCTTTATGTATATTTTAAAATTAAAAATGGACAATTTTCTAAATATATTTCTTCACTTAACCAAAAAATGACAATTCTTGAGAGGTATCGCTTGATGTATCACTAGCCTGGTCTTTAATCTCATGATCTCCTGTCTTCGTGTGCACGACATTTCAACTCGCTGACAGTTCCTTGACAATAAACCAACGCATTGCGTTGCTGTATGGAAAGGCAGCTCAGGGCATCAAATGATCTCATTGCATGACTCAGACCCAGAGGTCATAGGTTCGGTCACGTCGGTGGCATGATTTTCGACACTAGCTTGTCAACTTGTTCGAATTCTGTCGCTGTCTGGAGAAGAAGTCTATCCGCCGGCTGCTGTGATACTTAGTTTTTCGTTTTCTATCCGATCAACACCAGGCAACTGCCTAACAAACGGGCTAGAGACTGCGTGCGATCTATTATTCCTCTTTCTTATCCTCGCCACTTACACGAATATGCACAACGCTACAACACATACCTTGAGACCGGTCGGGAACTTAGAGCTTTTCCCGGTTGGTGCGCTGCCCCGCCTGTGGGAGATACCTGGCTGGGGAAACCCTACTAGTCAACGGTAGGTCAGCGTCAGATCTCGCCATCTAGCGGGAGAAGATTACATCCACCTTGGATGCTAAAAATATTCACTACGCTTGTGGGACCAATAACCTTACCAGTTGACGCGCCCGCCTTGAATCACTAACCAATCAATCGGTGCCGTGAGCGTCCCGCGAGCCGACGCCGTCCGTCGTCGTCCGCCTGGGAAGACGCCCCTCGCGCGCGTTGATGGCTTCCAGCAGCAGCCGCAGCAGCAGGCCACCAGCCGACCGACGACCGGCCGCGCGCGCGCGTCTCTTTGTGATTCACGAGGTGCTCCGCCGCCGCGATGTATTGGCAAACACAATTTATGGGCAACTTATGTTAAGTACCGCGGTCGTAACGAGCGAAAAAGCCCCTTGCGCGCGGGCGGGGCGGGCGCGCGCCATCCGTGTTTGCCTTCGGAGCGCGGCGCGGCGCGTCGCGTCGCGTCGCCACGCACAGACGCGGGCCCCAGGCGCGCGCCGCCTCCGCCGCCAGCTCTGCAGCCACTGTTTGCCGTCACGAGCACATCTCTAGCAAGTGGTGTGCCTCCGCTGTCGCCGACGTATTGCCATCATAAACATCCACGACCGGGAGCGGTAGCTCAGTGCATCAACTGATGTCACTTCACTGGGACGTCACTGGGAGGTCCTAGGTTCGAGTCCTGACGCCGGCAGGATTTTCGACACTAGTTTTCAGCTAGGTCGAATTCAGTCGCTGTCTACAGGAGAATTCTAGCGGCCGGCTGCTCTGATCGGTAGTTTTCTGTGGTTTCTCCGATCAACACCAGGCGAATGCCGGAGGAGTACCCTGCCAAACGGGCCACGGACCGCGCGCCATCTGTCCTTCCTCTTCCTTGTCCTATCCTCTCCCCTTACAAACACACTTACACTAACATGCACTACACTACCATATATTCCGGGAGATCGGTCGGGAGCTTAGAGCTTGTCCCGGCTGGGGCGGTGCCCCGCTGGTGGGAGAGCTCTGGTTAGGGGGAAACCCCACTAGCCGACGGAAGGTCGACGCCGGATCTCGCCATCCAGTGCGAGATCACCGCCTTCTCCAGCGAAAAAATATGCACTACACTAACGGGACTAATGGCCAAAGCAGTTGACGGCCCGAAAACACGAAAAAATCAATCAATAAACATCCACGAGAGCGTTCCGGTTCAATTATTCTTACGGAAGGAAACTAGAGGCAAGCGTTATCACAACAACAGTTTGCTACAAAGATGCATTATGTCGCTGTCAGAAGTTTTTGCTAATTGTAGCAGGCGTCAAAGAAAATAATCAACTTTGCCAGAATCAATATAACTTTCCCAAATTTATCATATTTATGAACGTTGCGTTTCCAGAATGGAGGCAGTATTTTGAGAAGTTGATTGAGAACTTAAACTGATTTCCTGTCATGATTGTTGGAATCCGCCATCACTAGTTCAATGTCCATTATTTAGCGTCTCAGCAACTTCTACAGCTCGTGATGAGCCTCCGTTGTCAACATCGTAGAACCGTCATAAACACACCGGCGTTGTATTCTACCCTCTAGAACAATTACGAGTACTGTTTGTATAGCAGTCAACGGAGCAAGCTCCATTAGAGCCACCACATTGTTCTGAACATCATAATCATGCGATGAATGTATATCGTCTTTCGTTGTACCTATTGAAGCAAACACTTAACTTTTCCGAAACTACTACCATGATTGCTTCCGTGATGCAGTCGGGTGTTTTTCCTACAACTCTGATTTGTTGGTGACTTATACACAGACGTATTCGGTGACTTTGGCTCTGACCTCCAGCTCAGAGACCACCACTTGCGTCTCAACTACTGTTTCTGGCATACTGGCATAAGTTATACCATATGTCTCCTCTGACAACATTGCATTACACTAACAATCGACATCAATGCTGTTGCCTCCATCCACATTCCTTTCCAATTATCCTTGCGTTTCCAACCGTCTAGCAAATGGAATTTCAAACATCGGTGTCGAATACAAAAACTCGTGTCGAATCAACACTAGTTATAGCTGAATTCATCAAATCGTCTCCGAGGCTAGGTATATTTATTATTTATTTGTTTAATTATCGTATGGCGTGAGTTTCAGGGTGTCAGAACAATGGCCGTAATTCCGATCCCAATAAAATGTCAACATCACCATAGTCGGGTGATGCCGGTATGGCGTGTGGGTTGAGATATAATTATGATGATGAAAATGATGAAGTACCTCATGAGCATGAAGATGTGCTTGTAGAAGGTGGTCTTACAAGCAGGAGGAACAAAAGAACCTAGAGAAAACCCATCGAAAACTTTTTCTTGTCCACTATAAATTCCTCATGAATTGATCGGACATCGAATTCCTCCACCAGCGATAAAAGCCGCATGAGCTAACCACTATGTCATAAATCCCCCTCCCAGCGGCACCAACTCAACGGATTCAATGTCTCAACTACTTCTCTAGCGAATGATGTACCTCCACTATCATTCCTGTGTGTCGAACATTTACTTCACCAACGTTGCTGTCTTTCTGTGCGTTTTAGTACAACTGAAGAGTTTGAGGAAATAACATAATGAGCCATACCAAGCCTCCCACTATCCCACTCCATCACTTTTGATGTGGAAATGTGGACTATCATCTTAGTAAAAAAATGTCTTAATATTTTTGAAAAGCTTAAACGAGTAAGATGAGACATTTTGACCAAAATCAAGATCTTTTAGTAGCGAGAGGCCTGCTGTAGCTTATCATGTTACTGCTTCAAAACGTTCAATTATACTTTGTCCAGAATTCAACAAAGCAAATGCAAATACAAAAGCCATTGTTACAAATATTTGTGATTTTACAATAAATCGATTTGGCCATCACCGTTATCTATTAAACTAGACTTTATCCAAATCATCCTCATGAACTATGGATTCCCACAACGCAGTCTGCATTCTTTAGATTGGTAATTTCAGTTAATTTGGCACACCTCTGCTGGGATTTAACCCATGCTTTTGGCGTACAGTCATACAGCCATACAGTCACTGCTGGAGTAAGTAACGTGGCTTCGCTAATTACTTTATATTCGCCAAACATATCACTATTCTAGTTATTTCACTGACAGTAATGTCAATCTATTATATTATTTTGGAAATCAACAGAGTATAAACAATCTCAATAACTGTTACACAAAGATTGACGTGACAAACAATCGACCCTACTAACAGTGGCGGCTCGTGTTAAGATACAAAAGACCAAGTGCACCTCCTTTTATTCGATCGCTTGTGAATATACATTAAGATATTATTATTTTCCAAAGCAGAATGTAACGTTTTTAGCACAAAATATTTCAAATATTTCGCTAATCAACAAACACCCGTTTCTTTGCGTGTGTTTGGGCGAACTTCCGCAAGGCGCAACGCACAGAAGAACAGATGGCGATGTCCTCCGAGAGGCTTGTCTGCGCGTGAGGAGGACGTCATGTCTTACGGGGTTTTAACACTGAAAATCTAGTTGTGTGTTCTGCTAACAGAATTGCTAACAGCACTGCACGGAAAAAGAGCGGCGCAAATGGGGAAACCTTTTCAAAGACGACGAGAGCAGTCGAGTGCCATCCTGCGCTGATGGAGCACTGATACTACTGCAGTGAACACTTGTTATGTTTTATTTCTTTTGGAAGTTCATTTCATTTGAATTAGTCAAGTTGATTTAGAGCCTAATTACCATTTCATCTCTTTTTCAGCAATGCTATGTGTGTATTAAGCATTCAGTAAACACATTCTATTATTGCTATAAATAATAATTGCTACAAATACGTTGCCAACCGAAATCCCGTTGTGTGTGGCCATGTAGTGAGGGTGGTGTATAATGTGTTTGTGTGTAAGGGAAGAGGAGAACATAAACGCGAAGAAAGAAAGATCGGTGCGATCCGTCGTCCGTTTCATTAGATCTGTTCCGGCATTCACTTGGAATTTATCCGTGAAACAACAGAAAACTACCGATTAGAGCAGCCGACCGCTAGAATTCTCTTCCAGAGAGTGGCTGAATTGGACGTAGCTATATAACTAGTATCGAAAATCCACCACCATCAGAGTTAATAATAATAATAATAATAATAATAATAATAATAATAATAATAATTATTATTATTATTATTATTATTATTATTATTAGTATTAATATTAGTATTAGTATTAGTATTAGTATTAGAATTATTATTATTATTGCTACAGAGATATGGGAAAGGCTCTGAGCTAACTTTGTTCGTTGTTACAAAAGTCCTGGCCACGTTGTTAATCGGCCAATAGTTACATGCGTAAGGACAGACTAATACTACACAAAAAGCATAATGAATTAATTATTCAGTTACAGCAACGTTATCTGTACAATCTTTAGATATGCAATAAGCCTGAAGACTAGGTTACAATGGGCGCGGATTCCATCACTGTCACCCATCCAAAAGACTATGTGCCATCTTAGTTCTATTACTTGATAAATCTTTGCTATACCTGATTTCTCTATTTAATATTTTTATGACTTTACAGTTAATCTTAGTAGCCACATGATTTATTTTTGTATTTACAACAATATGAAAAGAATGAAATATATTCGTGTGAGGTGATCTTACCGAGTCCCTCTTTATTTTTAACTAGAAGATACGTATAAAATTGTCCGTACATAGATGAGAGTGAAAATGCTCGGCGTTTAGAAGTAAAGGAGATGTACGCGCTACAGAACATTTGCGGGTTCACAATTCGGATTCCTTTCAAGGATATTGAATGACGATTATACCGATGAGATGGAAAGCGAATTCCGAGCGGAAGGAAGTCGACAAATAAAGACTTCAGCTCGTGTATAAATAAATCAAAGAAGTCTCTATGCAGATGGGGCTTGCATAAATTAAACATAATTTGTTATTTCCGAAGGAATTTGTTTTGAAATCTCTAGTTGCTGAAGGAGATGTATTTTACCATGATGGGGAAGCATAAATGATGGGAGGATGGATAATGCAAGGAATAGGGGATAAAGTTTATGCTAACTTGGGAGAACTTGAGATTGGAATACTGTAAGAAATTTCACTTTTAATCATTTTCACCTTTCACCCTTCAATAACATTCCACCCTTAAATGATAAAATCGGTAAGTTGCTTACCAACAGACATGCTGGCGGGATTTAAGTATTCTTAATTTTCTTTTTCTACACATGCTGGGCTGAATTCCTTCACAACAGCATTAGTTGCTCCCAGTGTTAGCATTCTCTACGTTTATTCGAGTTCCTCACGAGAGGTTTCCTGTTGACACCCCCCCCCCCCGTTCAGTAACCACTAAATGAGCGTGCAATTGAAAAACTAGATTTATGAGCTCAACCTCGGGATGAGTGGAATAACCGCTATTTCAGGGATCATGATATGTACTTATCGAGATGCAACTTCAACTCAATCACATCCATATCGCGCATGTATACAGCTTCAATTCAAACCTTAATTCCTTTAGTTTTTTGAATTTCTTCATGCATTTATGAAGAAATATCATTTCTAATGAGTCAATTGGCATTCTAATCAATGCTGTGGTCCTGGCCATGATATGTAACGCTAATAACCCGAAAGGGAAAATGCTAATTTGTTTTATTGTTGTTGGTATTGCTATATTCTGAATATAATATGCTAATGAAAGATTTTTTAATTATATTTTATTATGCATTTTGTTTGTGAACAAACATTTGGCTAAATTACATTTATTTGTGTAAACTAGTACTTGAGAGGAGTAAAGTCCATTGACCATACTCCACTAATGTTACATTATTAACAGTTAACAATCTGCACTAAATTTTTGATTTCATTTGAAAAATATATAATTATAGATATATACAATGATAAATAAATAGAACACATTTCTAAAGTGAACAATTTACAGTTGATACGCAAGGTCTAAAGTATGATGTCGTTGAAGTCTTCTAGTGGTGCCACTATTGTTTTAGTAAGTTGATGGCTAGAATATTTGGACGGTTATGTACTTTTTTGTGGGTATTTTGCATTGATCTCGTTGATTTTTTCTTTTAGTGTTTGGACCTGTAAATCTTTAGGTAATGTTGCATTCGTTACGTATCAGGCGGCATTTACAAATTTTCTTAAGGCTATTGACTAGAAGCGTTGTAATATTTCAATGTTAGAATTTTGAACTGTCCCCAAAGTTGCATGCCATATATCTAGACTGATCTTAATATCGCTTTGTACCCAATTACATTGTTTGAGATGCTTAAAGATGATTTTCTGCCCAGTAGCGAGTTTATCATTCAAAGTTTTAGGTCTAATTCTTTTCTTTTATTCTTGATATGTTATTTCCATGTCAGTCTTATGTTCAGAGTAAATCCAAGATATTTTGTCGAGTTATTTTGAGGAACAGGTTGCGATCCGATTGTTATAGGTGGACATGTTTTGTGCTTCAGAGTGAAGGTGACTTGGGCAGACGTCTTGTCGTTGATCTTGAGGCGCGAGCGTTTCTGCTGAGGAAAGATAACGGTTTTTGACAATTTATAGGACACCAGGGATACAATTAACCCTGGGGCCTTGTGTGAAAAAGATTTAAGACAAAAAACAGAAGTTTGCAGATTACAACATAAATGGGAAATCAGGTGCACATGACACCGGCAATACACCTGCGAGATTAACTTGGAAACGATGCGCCCTAGAGTCTTAGAATCAGTTTTACGTGGACCTGTAAAGATTGCCACTTGACGTTTTTATGCCGAAATATGCGAAACGAGACCTTTTTGGACGTTCTATTACGGTTTTAGAAAGTTCCTTCAGCCTGTAACACAGGTTACCAGAAACGTTGAAGTTGTGTTCAAATGTGAAGCTCTTTCCCTTTTAAAACAATTATTTAGAATATCTTTTTGGAGATTGCGATTTTTTTGCGAAAAATCTTTGGGGCCCTTCTACTACATTTCGGGGATTTATGCTGTTCTGGTCACTCTAGCCATTCAGATCTTCCCGTCCTCCCCATATGATCCAGCAAGGGATCCACTGCAATATCCGTCGATGTAAGAGGTATATAACTATTTCATAATAAAAACACCTATATTATTTTTTGAGTTGATGGGTAGTTTCCAGATTAACATGCGCGGGAACATGTCGTGAACTTGAGGGGAATATGCGAAAAAAATGCAGCGGAACACACAGCGAACATATGAGGAAACATGGAGGGGATCTTATGAGGAAAACTCGGAGAAACAAATGAGGTACATGCAGGAAACGTACGGAGGTACAGGCGAGAAACATGTAGTGAAACTACAAGGAACCATACAGGGAGAGGTCGTGAGAAAAGGCGAAGAACGTGTGAGGAACATGCTGGGCAACATTCTGAAAACATGCCGGTATCATGCGGGGCAACATGCGGTGGACGTGCGGGGAGTATGTGGGAAAACATGCTGGAAATCATCCGCAGGGCTAGGGTTAAGTTCCATTAAGTAGTATTCTTCAATATCAGACACTTTCGAACATTCTTTTACGTTTTTTAAGACGTAGCTCTTCTGGGTACTCTTATCCTCTAATGTATGAGTGGGATTAATAAGACGGGTCACTGATGCTTTATCCTACAGTACAGGAGCTGCCCGTTCAAAGTTGGGATCCAGTAAGAAGCTCTTTCACTTAAAATAATGTTTTGCAAAGTGTAATATGTTCACATGGCAACATTTGGTCAAGGATAGCAAGGAACAGAGGAACATGGAAGGCTCAAGAGAAACAAATTACGAACAGCATTAGTGAAAGGAAGTTAAATATGTGAATAAGTGTGTGTAAATAGTTAAAGTGTAAATATTAGTGTAAAAACTAAAATTCTCTTTAGGACTGGTTCAACTTAAGAGTTAAGCAGAACCATCCCTGTATTCTGACAGAAGGCCCTTGCCCTTTTAGGAATTCAACGGGCTCACATCATCATCATCATCATCATCATCATCAATATGGTCACAAGGGTCCAACTAGTTAACAACATTCTCACAATTTTCTTTACGTCTGTATTTAGGAAATCATATTTTAATTATTTATGACCGGAATGACTTGTACTTAAAACAACCAACTTTCCATCAGGAAAGCTTGCTTATTGATTGTCATTTCTTGGATAAATAATTATTATGGAACCCATTTTATTATATGCTGGAAATGCTTATTAGTACGATTTATGTTATTCTGATCATCAACGTAATTTATTATTTTTATCATTGATATTGTTATTAATTATTGTCTTCCTTAGCTTCGAAATCCAGGCAGTAAGACAGAATTTCTTTCTCACAATTTTGAACTTACATTTCCGTAACGTTGCGAAAGAAAAGAGGGTGAGTTTATTGCAAGAAAAAAAAATAACGATTGCAGTCAAAGTTTTAGGCGTTGGAGGAAAAGACATAGTAAAATCACTTCGTCTACTGTCGCACTGCTGACTTTTTCAGCATCGTTGTTGCTGCATCCGTCGTGGTCTCCAGATGATCTTGCACGCAACTCGCGCACACAGCCCCCATGCGCAGAGACTGCTGATCGCACGAGGTTACCGTATCCTTAGCTACTTGTCGCAGTCTGTCTTCTTAGCGAAACTCTTTCCACATGGCATTGCCACATTGTAACTCTGGCAGCAAATACATCGTTTCAACCTTCTGCTTCTCGTCTGATTTTATACTTGAATGTGATTGAATGTCTAATTTTATACGTGATTGAATAGTGTTTCAGCAAACACCATTCAATTAAATTAGTACTGAAAAATAAGACATCGTATTTTTTCTTCTTATTGTTATTGAGATTTTGTTAAACCACCCCGTAATATCATTTAATGAAATGTAAATCACATGAAAAATGGAAGTAGATTGTCATGTCGTTCATGCCTTAGTTAAAAAACTATAAATGTTTGTCAATTTTTTGTTGCATCTCATTTTCCATTAATTTAAAAATTTTAAGGAATGTAACTACGTGTATAAAATTCCAAATACATAATGATAAAATATTAATTATTTAAAATGGCTTTATGTTTTGTGTTTCTAAGAAGCAACATTTAAATACAATACTTGAAATTGTGTGTTAGTAACTGGTGTTAATGTTTACATTTGTGTTTCTTTGTGAGAAATGGCTCACGAAAAGTATCCAAGTGCAGCATAATTAAACATTAAACATCAATAAAGTCAAATTGATTCTCTACACGAAATATAAAAAATGAACTTTTGTGCACGGAGAATAAAAAATAGGAATCTAAAAATGTTTGAATACAAAATTCCATGATTAGTTTTCCATCGCTCATATTTCATATTAAGTCACTGCAATTTGAACATTTTGAAGAGCAATGTTATTAACTTTTCGATAACATATCAATGTAAGACATGAAGTTCGTTACGATACGAAAATACTTAACGACTGCAAGTTCCATTTCTTTACAATCGCATCCTCCTATGACAATTTTAAAATTCAAACAAATGATACAACTTCGTCGCAAAGAGGAATTTCTTGGAGCCTTGGTTAATGTAAATGGTCATTGGAAAGTGCAGGGATAGCTTAACTCGAGATTGCTATCGGCGAACCATCACGCACGTGATCGAAGCAGCTTCTCTGAGGTTAAGTTCTTGCGCGTCTGGAGCGGAGACCGGGCGGCACGCAAGTATTCTGGCCTTGAGAAGCAAAACGTATTCACGCATTCTACGCATTGTGATTCTATCGTGTTGCGTGCCACTGGTGGCAATAATTCTACGAAATCTTGTGTGACAGAATACCTGGTACGGAATACCTACTTACCGTACACGATCCATATTGACGTATTGAGGATTATCGTGTGATGGAAACAGGATTTCTCTTCATTTTCAGTTTTTTCGCCGACAGGTTCGTGCAATTTTTATTTAAAATTAATATTATGTTGTTTTTTATTTTCATTTATACGTTAGTATGTCAGAAGTAAAACACTTGTTTCAGAGTAGCAGTATAGTCGAGCACAAGACATCGGCGAACTATTTTCAAGTGATCGGTAAGATATTGAAGTGTATCTATATCTAATTATCAGAACCCAAGACAGTTGAGAGTGTTTTCGCAGAGAAAACGTTCTCTTGTATTATTTCTACAATAAAAAAATAGAATGAAACAGGAATCGCACGAATTCTGCATTGAGACCAATAAATCTTAATTAATTGGTTTGTTTGCTAAAGAAATTATTGCAAAAATATTTTATATGCTATGCTTTTAAAAACCTTCATTTCATTACGCTAGAAAAACCTGCATATTAGTATTTTTAAAAAAGACACCAATATGCTGTGATATAATCCTAGGGTTTCTTTTATGAAGTAACTTTAAAGTTTGCGATGATTATTTAAGGCATGCCTCTAGGACTTCAATAATTATATAATTGTAATGTATACCCTGAAAGAATGCATTGTTTTACATATTCTAACCTGAAAACAACGTGAGTGAGCCAGGGAGCGGTCACTGATTAATTAGACATCGTGATTTCCGTACAAGAAATTTCTTGTGGCAATCGATATCGTTTTCTTCTTCTTCTTCTTCTTCTTCTTCTTCTTCTTCTTCTTGTTATTATTATTATTATTATTATTATTATTATTATTATTATTATTTATTTTATTAGTGTTATTGTTATCCCTCCCCCTCCTTCGCTTGCTATTTTCAGGCTTTTTCTTTTTTCTTTTCATGCTGTTATTACTTCAATGACCACCACGCCGTATTTCCCTTTCGAATTTCGCCAATACCTTCGTCTCCATTACCAATCAATCCTTCTTCCACTATCTGGTCCGTCGGCATTACCAATCCTTCTTCCACTAACCATCTCTATTGAATTACCAGCGTGTTCCATTCTCCTTCCTTTCCGTTGTCGCTTCTCCGCCTCCGTCGCCGCCACTTCCGCCGGCGCGTCGCGCGCGTCGCGGTCGGGTGCGCCGGCGCGGCTGCAACCCGCGCGTCTAATCCGCGGCTTTTGTCCGCCGCCGCCAGCGCCGCCGCCGGCCCTTGTGTTAAACCGCGGCGGCGCCCGTAGCGGACGCGGGGCAGGAAGCGACAATAACTTTATTCACGATAGCGTGGTTAATAGGAGGAAACGCAACAGCGCCCTCTGCCACCGCCCTCGCCGCCACCGCCGCCGCCGTCGCAGCCTCCGCCACCGCCGCCACCGCCGCCACCGCCGCCACCGCCGCCACCGCCGCCGCCGCCGCCGCCGCCGCCGCCGCTGCCACTGCCACCGCCGCTACCGCCACCGCCGCCTCCGCCGTCGCCGCCTTCGCCGCCCCCGCCGGCTTCGCCGCCCCCGCCGGCTTCGCCGCCCTCGCCGCCCGTTCCCTCGGTGTAATAGATTCCTCTTTTGTTCCCGCCCGCGTCCGCTGGCGGAGGTGTCTGGTACGCCGGACCTCGAGCTCTGATCTGGTTTCTTCGGGCCCGCTATTTTACTTAGGTGTGTCTCCGACTAAACCAACCGACGGTAAATGAAGCTGGAGCGGTTGTGTGTATACGCTTAGCACGTCGTCACCTTTGAGAAGTTATAAAGAAACAATTAGTTTGTAGGAATATCTACACTCTGTAAGTTCTGATTCAATTTGAAGACTTTTCTTTTTTGACGTTAAATTCGGTTTCAATAAAAGAAAACTTTGGAATATAATTCTAGACTCTTGATGCTCTAAATTGTCTTCATTGTTAACTTTTTAAGGGAATATTATATACTATGTAAACATTTTAGAATTTATTTTCCTTCTGAATTAATATCCCAAAAGCGCAATAGAAGCGCCTAAGGAATATCGCAATTAAAATGTTTTGTTTTTAGTTAATAGATTGTGTCTATAGTTAACACAGAATGCGTTGATACAAATGAGGAGTTAGACGTTGATAGTTTGTCGTATTAACTTTTATTCAGACATTTTCAGTCGTCTTGAACCCGCAATATGATTTACGAATGTGTTCTTATTACCAACTAATATTAAGTATTGTATTGAATCAAACATCAAGCTTTACTGCTTTTAGTACTGAGAAAACAAAATGAAAATTGTCGGTATGGGTGGAAAGGATATATAAAGCAGCTGATCATCGAAATGTTGGCACTCAAAGAAAAATCACTGGTCTGTAAGCCAATGGAAAATACAGGAACGTTCGAGCAGGCTGTGCGAGGGTTATTCAACGTAAAGACAGTTGGAAACGATATCGTTCAGCTCAATACTACGATAAATACAGTAGAATATGGATCAGATACTGCAGTGAAGAATGAAACCCGTAATGTAAAGGAACAAAAAGTGGAAGAGAACTTAGCAAAGGGCCAGGGAACAACATTAAAAGAGATGTTGGGAAAGAATGATGAAATGAACTGACCACAAAACAAATAGGTTACAAAATGAATATAATCATCTTTATTTTATTTTCTGTACATCAACGTGGTCCCAACGAACTTACAACCCTAGACAGGTGATTCATTTCCCATTCGTCAAAAATGGACGTACGAGGGGTGAACGACCTGCCCCATCCTGAATCCAATTATCTTATTATTATTCTCCTATATTGTTATATTCCCGCGAACAGCGTTCACGTCTTATTATCAATACGAATGTCATTGTCTGCAGCCCTCGTAGGTTTTTTCGGAGAAAAGCATCATCGAATAACCCCTTCGTCTGAGAAATCCTTCGGGCGGTCTTCTCTTCTTATGGATCCAATAAATGCCTAGCTATGATTTCGGGGAGGGGGCGAGCAAATTACAAACCGGTTCTTTACGCAGGTCAACAACGCTGCCCGCTGAGCACCGTCTCGTTGGCAACTTCTTCCATAGAATTCCGCATTGTCCATTTCATTCTGAACCAACGCACTCGGAAAGCAGTGTTGAAGCACCGCTTCTTGTAAAATCATCCGAGTTGAGTGACTATTTAACCATCCTCTTCTTCTTCATGAAAACGCTTTGTTGTTTGGGCGTTGCAGAAAAGTTAGCTATATGGCCTCTTTTCTAGCGAATATAAGTGTGCCCGTATTGTCATAATATTCGTTAGTAGGAAACAACACAGATAGGAAAGTAAGCTAACAAGATGTTGAACAGAGTTTTAATTAATTTAATTATAGGGCTAATCAATTTATTAGAGTTTTAACTTAGGTATACATCTATTGATGTTGGAGAGCCATTGATATTACTACAGAACGCTTAGAATAAAAATTGGAGGGCAAGATACACGACATCGAATTAATAAATGTATATCATTCAATGACTTTTTTCCAAATCCTCAATAATGTACATATTTAATACAACTCTCTCTCTCCCTCTCCCTCTCCCTCTCCCTCTCCCTCTCCCTCTCCCTCTCTCTCTCTCTCTCTCTCTCTCTCTCTCTCTCTCTCTCCCTCCCTCTCCCTCTCCCTCTCTCTCTCTCTCTCTCTCTCTCTCCATTTTAGAATGAAAAAAGAGCGGTTATTAGACCGTAAAGAGGTGCTGTACATTTCACTCTTGTGAAATAATTCTCAGATACACTTTTGCTTCCTATCTTTGATGAGTTCGATCTTCCTTGTAATGTCAAGAAACGACCAATTTTGTCTACATGAATGGCCATAACGACTTGTTTTAGTGATTCTATACGCAAAATATATGAAATTTGACTGTCTGAAAGTGTATATTTCAGTATCAATGACATATTGCACTCGATACGAGTACCTGGGAAGTTACTGAAAGACTTGTTACTACTACTCAGTACAACTTTTTTTTTATTTACACAATGAAAATTTACAATCTATTTCATTTCGAAATAATAAGTAAATATGATAATTCAAAATAAAATACAATGATCAAAGAAACAATAATTTACAGAAAAGACCCCCATTGGTGCTTTCCAGGATCAATACATAAAGGCTATAACAGAAAAGAGAAAAAGAAAATATTAGAATAATAATAACACAAAACGGAGAATAACTTTTGTGTTGTGTATGTCAATGTCAAATACTAAAGCGGTAAGGAAGTTGCAAAGGGGAGGTTCTATTGAGGCGAGATATTTCTTGGCTATTGTCTAAAAGGTTTAGGGCTAGATGGTTTGGATGGGTTTCCAGGCGTTTATTGTAGTTTAGGCTAATTTCTTGTATCTTCTCTTGAAGTGTTTGAATACACTCAGTACAACTGATACAGTACATACAGTATTTATAATTTTCTTGCATGAAGCTTTGCTACGAAACGAACAGTTTTTATGGATCTTCTCACGGCCAGGATTCTCACGATACCCCTCGCAGCGAGATATCCAACGTGTTCATGAAACATTTCTTTCGAAGATAAAAACGCACAGTGGGCGCTAAGCCGTCAGATTAGAATAGACAACGATATTCGTTCCAGGCACCACACACATCGAGGTCGGAAAGAAAACGTGCCCACTGAGACCGGGATTTCCTTTCAATATTTATTTGCGGCTTATCTGTAGAAAGGGAGAGACGGTAATGTGGTTTCTTGTGCGTGTGGCGTATGTACACAGAAGCAAACTTATGTTTACAAAAGTCAGCTAAGAGGAGCTGGAGTTGTACAGCCAGGTCAAGAAAATTCGCAGATAGTGACCGAAATATTCAGGTGAGAGAATGAGTTTTATTTTATTATTAATATGTTTGAGGGATTTTGAGTTACAGTCTAACTTGTTGCTCTTTTTGATTAAATAAGATAACTCTTTCAACTACACATATTAATGTTATTTTATATAATGGCTGGGACATTTATCTTGCTTATTCCGTATTGTATTGTTGTTGATGTATTTCTCTAAAAACTCGAGAGCAAAAAAATTTTCCAAACAAACGCCCGTGAACTATCGGAAAAGCTTTGGTTTATATAATAAAAATTATTAATATTGTAAAATACTTCATCTCATGCCTCGTGTTGGGATACATTTGTAAAATTTTTCATCTTTTCGATATTTTTATTGTTGCTAAATCTGGATACTATTTACAACAAACGTAATATTATGAAGGGGATTATTTCCAATGCTATTATTAATATTGTTATTTCTACCATTGTCCTGCTAATCTCATAATTCTCTCAATGTTAACACCAATTTATTAATTTTACTTTCAATTAATTATGGGTTTCGACATGCATAATTTTACTCCTAACCTGTTGCATGTGGACGTGGAATTCTATACAGAATCACCATTCCTGGAAGTTCTATTATTACCACCAATTAAATTTAAAACTATTTATTAATTGATGGCAACTCATATAAATGATCAGCCTTTCTCAACAATAAAAAATTAACATTTATTCCTATATATTTACAAGTTCTATTGAGCTCATGAGTAATTACTTTTTATATTTACAAACATTAAAATACTGTACGGTTTTGAATAGAGTTCGTAAGCTTACTTCAATATCTTCAGATGACTTCTCGGTTGAATCGGCAGAATGTTGTCTGTGGAATGTCGTTGGTATCCCTATTATCGCGTTTCTACCTATCATTAAAATAGATTAGAAATGTTCCTGATTGTCCTCACCGATTTGGTATTTAATAGAATTTAATATTTCACATAAAATCAATACGTGGCCGCGACTTTTCCTCGCTGTGCTTCGTATGAAACAACCTACGCGCGACTATCTCCAGCTAATTATCGAAAAATCCTCCCATCTACGGAGCTATTCTTATATACATTCCCTCGAAACGCAGATTCTATTTTAATTCAAAATTCCATCTACATTAATAAGATCCACAAGTATAGTTCAATACCAATATTTAATCAATACCAAGACTAATCATAAGTTCCCGCCTCACTATCATTTAGATAATATCCCAGCCTATGCTGAAAATCCGTTCGCACCTCACCAACGCTTACGCGTGAACAGTTCAATATCTTTGAGACTGATTCTTTGCGTCCTCTTACAAGATCATGGCTTTTAATGCCATCTCCACACCTTTTGCATGTAATGTGTTGGAGCCGTGATTCCCCATCTGAATAGCGCTATGACCAAGCCTGGAATACTACACTTTGTTTATTGGTTTCCCTAACAACATATATTCTTTGGTTTTCCAGCTTACATATAATGCCATTATCACTAGAGGGCGGATTTTAATGACCTAAAACATCGCCAAAAATTATCAATAAAATGCTCTTAAAATGCTTTTAAAATGCCCTCAAATCAAAGAAAAATGACATAAAAAAATATTATTAAGAACAGTTCGGATGTACAACTCAAGCTGTTGGATACGTTTTTAATGTAATCGAGGCTTCTTCCATTCGTTCGAGTGAACTCACCGAGCAAAATTTTGATTTGGACTGTTTTTTACCAGGAAATCTCTGTCTTTAATTATCCCGAAATCGACCGAACTGTCAATGGCGCTGTTAAACGTCGTAAGCATTACATACAACGGCTGTCAAAACAATTCATGAGCGAAAAAATAGAATAGGCTACTGAGTAATTCTGTGAAGAACATTTGTTGCATGTCCTAAATATTATTTGAAGCAAGTATCATTAAAAGTGACATTAAAATCGATGAAATCAGCAAAACATCCGTTAAAAATGACGGAAAAGGTTAAAAATGACTGATCAGTCGAAATCGACAAAAAATACAGAATAATGACTTAAAAAATGGATCATTTCCTTTTGTCATAACATAAAAGTACATTATGAAATGATGATGTAATGATGGGTATTAATACACGAGTGTGATATTACGATACGAGCGAGGTACGAGCGAGTATCGTAAATTTTACACGAGTGTATTAATACCCATTACATCGAGTTTCATACGGTACTTTTTTTACGTCTTATGGTAACTTTTATAAGTTAAACTTTTACATTGAATCTTTTCGTTGCAGTTGACATGCAGCATTCTGCCAAGGCCACCTGGTGGTCAGCTACCCTTCCTGCCGCATGGGGCTTTGGTTTACCAGCACGCCTGCGAGAGAGCACAAAATTTCCGGCAATAATTCCGAGGCCACCATTTTCGCTTTTTATCTTATTTCCGGAGGCACCAACTCATCCTCTGATTCACTAGACATTTCAAACTAAAGAATTGGCCGGTTTTTAAGGACAAACACACGGCAGCAACATACAATACAATAACTTGCGTTCTGATCTTAACATCAGACGAATGTTCCCTCTACCACTACCACTGCGCTAGTCAAATAGGATCAAAGTGAAATTACGATCCAATTTATTTTAAATGATATACCACGTAAAAATTACTGACAATAAAAGAAATTAAAACTGACCAACATAATATAATATTAAATGCAATTTTAATGTACACAATCGAACAAAACATTTTCTAGAACGATTCTCTATGATTAATGAAGTGCCAATACTTGGTTTGTAAGCTTCTCCGTCTATATCAACACTAAGTCAGCTGCAAAGACATTCAAGAATATTTAGACATTAAAAATGAATTCGTAGTATATCTTCAGGGATCTTGAACAAACATACAAGCGCGTGCGATAATGTTTGACGTAATAGCGTTCTCCTCTGGGATGGCTCATGGGCAGCGTACTAGCTTTCCATGCTGTGGTCCCAGGTTCGATCCCCGGTCGAGGCAAAAATTGAGTTGTAGCTCCCCTTTAAAATCGTCTCTGATTCTGTAGCTGCGTGACGAAGAAAAGTTCAAACAGGCGCATCTTGCTAGTTTCGGTGAAGAGAATACGTCATGTTCGCCTCTTCCGCTCTTACCCCGGAGCATGGGAATTTAACTAGACCCAGGCATAGGGGACACCCGTATCTGGCCGGCGAAATCGGACTACCGACCCAATAACGCCAAAAACATACCATAGCATTCTCGAACAAAAAAAATTCATAGGTTTCGCTTTTTTTATTCCTCACAGGACTTGCAATGAATCTTTATTTTTTTTAAATTTTCCATACATCAGACTCATTTAAATAAGTAATTAGTGTGAATTTCCCAATTCGTTTGAATTACTTATTGCCAGCAGAAATAATATTCTACAATCCGTGAAGATTCCCTTTCTCCAATTTTTTTGTAACTTTTGTTGATTTGAGTGTCCCTGGAGGAAAAAAGTTAGCTTGCCAAAATATATGCAGGCTAAAAAGGCGTGTAAAGTTTAACAGACTTAATCTTCCATTTAAATGGCCAAATATTCCTTCATACACCGATTTTGTTTTCTCGTAAAATACTCCTACGAAGAGATAATCTTGTCGACCTTGAATGAGAGTATAATAGAGATAAGAAGATGATAAGAATAATTGTCGTATTTTTGTTGCAAATGACAAGTGGGAAGTTTCAGTGTTCCCCAGAAATCATTTTCATTTCATTACGAAAATAAAAAGAATAAACACAAATTCACAGATACCAAGAGAAATAAAAATGCTATTCGGCTAGGTTCAGCGAAGTTAAACAGTAAATTTACATATGAACTATATGGAATCGCTTGAGAACAAAACTTCTATCGTAGCTCCTGTTTTCCATTTCTCAATAATGAATAATATAGGCAATGCTTTTTGTATTGAGGTAAATTAGATTCTATTCGCAAACTGAATGTTATTCTGAGAAAGTATCCTTTACAGAATATAATATTGTCCTGAATTACATTCGTGTTCAGTCAAATAACTGATATATCAATCCTATACTATCAAGACAGCTTCAGATTTAGGACTTGTGGAAGATGACCTGGGATTGTAAAACATGATATTAGACGCCACCTTAATTCTTGCGAAAGAAAAAGTAGATAATTTGGTGTTACGAGAATTAGGTGTTTCGTATTTAAAAAATGTCTGAAAAATGTGTAGATCGAAAAAAAGTAACCCAGTTTTTATACACTTACCATACAGTTCCACAAATATTTGAACACGGAAAGACGTGGGGTCAAATCTACAGAAGTGTCGCAGTTAAAATGTTTCTTCCGGGGGGAGATAATATGAATTATGATCACTACAAGAATAAATAAGAATACTTTTAGTGCAAGTAGATTGTTGATGCATAAAAGTAAGTTGTATGGTGCATGTTAATAATAATAATAATAATAATAATAATAATAATAATAATAATAATAAGTAGTAGTAGTAGTATTAATATAATTTAATAGATTTAAATAATGTAATTATTAATATTATCATTATTATTGTTCTCTAAATTCACCGTTAAAGATGTTAGGTGCCAGCAGAATTCCTAATCTACTCCAGGTTGCAACAGCCTCCTAAGGCGCATATCTAGTGACTGTGTGCTTCTACAATACTTTCCACAAAATATGGGCCGTTTCCAATAATGTGATGTTTTGCACATCCCAGTCTTTTGAATGACCTGGGAGTGTAGACATACTCTATCGCAGATTGCGAAACAAATCTCAGAGCTCCGATAGCTGTACGACCTGTGTTTTACGCCCCACATTTAACTGATCACGATTTCCAAAGTCCTGTATTTAACCCCTTTTCTTCGCCTCGTTGGTTTCGATGTTCTGATTCCTTGGTTCAGCAATATCAACACTTTTGTATTATTACTATTATGACTTTTTGACACGGCGTCTAACGTGGCGCTTTCAAGAAATAGGATATCAGTGCATAGAAAGTAAAGGATGCCTCTTTCGAATTATTCTTCATTTTTCAATTCTTTTTTTCATGCGTTTCTTCTTACGTGTAATTATTTGATAAGAATTAAAGTTTTAAGACGTGTTATTTTAATAAATGTTTCCTTGGAGAAGGAAACGTTTTGGAACGGCGCGCATTCTCACTAGTTTGGCAAGTTTAAATCTTTCAGAAACGCAATTACAGAAGAACATTACAGTCAGTGGAACCATTATGTCGAAAAAGCTTAAGATAATATTAAGCTTAATCAAATATTCCTTTGATTTCAAGACTTGTAAATACATTGAAGTCCGTTCCAGTACATTTGGCTTTCAAGATACCTAAGCAACTGTCAACTTTCTCCGTGGAAATATCGACACCATCTACCTGAAAATGGACAATACATGGATATTTGATACACTTACTTTAAATTTTTACAAATATTTGATGTAAATGTAGTATAAACGGAATTCGAACATTCGTAAAATGTACGGTAATCTAAACTCATTCGTCAAATGTTTCTAGTATGGAATAAAACTGGAAACTGCATTTATATAGTATATTCAAGTAAATGCAAGTACAACCGTTGGTAAAAACACAGTACCTTCATTAGCCAAACAGGGAAGGGAACAGTACAGTGAAAGATTCGAAAGAAACAGGAAACCGCATATTTATCTGACATCGACAATCTTGTTTAGTAAATGGAATCAGAACAGCCGGTAAAAAACACAGTAACTTCATCAGCGAAAAGTGAAATGAAACAGTGCAGTGGAAAAACGAAATGGAACCGGAAACCGCGAATGTCACCATCAACCGATATGTTTGTTACCAGCTTATTTGTTCATATCCAGCATTGCCGCTATCTCTGAGGATTAGGGTCGTTTGAAACAGTTTTTGAGATTTAAAAAAAATATAAATTGCCTCTACTTAAAACACGTTCTCATCGTTAGGTTTCACGAAAACCCCAGAGATGTCCTTCGGACGTAGTCATCTACTTCTTTTAACCGAACCTTAAATCATATTAAATTTCAGCAATTAGTTAACCCTATTTTAAGTGCATTAAATTGAATTACGTATCAAATATCGGAAGTAAAATTGGAGTGTCTGATTGCGATTTCAATACAATTGCCATTTTATAATTGCGTACGGTTATATACGTGATAAAAATCTAATTTTCTTGTTTTTGAATTGTTCTCTGTTTGTCCGGGCTAATGTCGGGACAATTTCGATGAGGGTTTTTCACTGAAAGGTAGAGGCTTTTGAGCTGCATTATTTACGCTATCTTTCTCAGATAATTGCTTTCTTTTATGTAAATAAAAATGTATGTATGTTTTTCTTTAGATGCTATGTGGTCTATACAAATCTCAAGTTGTTTTTCTGATCGTAATGAAATTTTGGGCCTTCAATCTATGAGAAAAATTAGAATTTACATTGAATTTTGAAATACTACTATTCCATCTCCATTTCATAATCCTGACAAAAATTTAAATGTGCACGTTTTGAGTTTTTTCAAGTACCTCGAAATCAGTGAATCAGTAAATCCATGAACGTGAATAAGACGTATTTCAGAGCCTTTACAATTTCCTTCTAAATGCAGTTTCATTAATTACAATTGTGTAATTGAACTTTGACTTACTGAAGGTCAATTGTTACTGGAAGTTAGCTGGGAGTATGCAACAATGCAACTTTTTAGAGCTGCCCATAGCAACAATGGCGTTAGCAAAGATGATCGTAGGAAACACCGCCGGAGGGGCTGGGCAGGGGCTGGGCGAGACGGGGATGGGCGGAGCGGGAAGGACGGTCCATGTGAGGAAGGCGAGATGGTGTCGGGGAAGGATGAGGAGGGACAAGTTGGACGCGTGGGACACCGCAGGGTGACATCGGACAAGACGGAGAAAAGCAGGCCGCGGTGCATCAGGTCGGGCAGATCGGAGCGGGGTGAGGCACGCCACTCCCCAAATAAGATTGCTTTAATACGCCACAGCATGGAGCTATCACGCAGAAAATTCTGGAGAACTCGAAGAATAGCCTCTTTTTGTTCTGTCTACGCGAGAAAGTACTACCACTATTCGACAAAAATTCACAGCAACACGGGCTGCCATTTCGAAGATTCGCCATCTCCCATCCTCCTTCCCCCCTCTCGTGCCACCCACAACCGTATGACCACTCCATTAACGCGCGGCTACTCGGGAGCCACACGAGTCGCGGAAGGCCCCGCTCCCCCCCCATCCCCCTACGAGGGGGAGGGGCGTGCACCCCGTGAGGCGGGCGCTTTCGTGACGAAGCCCGAGCTCGAGCCCGAAGCCGTGCGGCGCGGCGCGACGCGTCCCGGCCCCGGCCCCGCGAGGGCAGGCGAGCGGAGCCAGGAGCCGCCGCCGACTTTCTGGGACAGGGCGCGCGCCCACCCGACTACCTGGCAACGTGGCTGCGGGAGACCCGCCACCTCCCAACGCCCAGGCCCGCCCTCGCGCAGTGGCCGGAAGCGCGCAGTGCGAGGACGCAGAACTTTCTCCGCCAGAATGGGGCTTGTGGGATTTTCTACACCGTTTTTAGTTCTTCTTTCTTTCTAGGGCTTTTATCCAGCCAACAGCCGGTCACCCTTTACGTCCCGATGGGACGTATATTCGACCATACACTAGACCTATACACTTGCGGGCTCCTCTGATCTGGGGTCAGCAGAACGCGAGGCACCCCGCGACCACACATACAAAGTCAAGGGACAAACAACCATGCCCAAGGCGGGACTCGAACCCGCGACCCTTCAGTCCGAAGCGCTGAGTCGGTACTCGCTCTTAGCCACCTCGGCCATCCAGGTCGGCGTTTTTAGTTCTACAAAATGATTTTTTTGCTAATTCATCATTAGAAGCATTGTTTTACGACAACATGAAGTTTCATTTAAGGTAGCAATTCTCCTGGGCTCTGACCAGTTTATTTCACGACGCCTGTGACTTTTAAATAATTTCAGGAATTTGATGTTTCCTGTTCGATTTGTATTTATTACGGCTTAAGTTACAATCACCGTAGATGCAACTTTTTAAATATAATACCATGTTAATTCATGAATAAATTTACTTCGTACTTATTGTCGTGCATCTCTGTTCCAATGACGACAGCAGAGATTCGAAAAAGAAAAAAACTAAAAGGGCTCCAAGGAAACATTTTCGATTGAACCATTTCAGATTTTTTCATTTAACAAGGAAATTGCCCATTGATCGTTAGGATAAAATTTCTCGAAGAGTTTGCTCTCAGTTACTTGTTGTGTTACAAGTGCTTATTGAGTTCATTCTATTTTTGCAAGAAATCTGACTATTGTTTTGTTCACTGGAATATAAAGATTGTTACATTTATGTAGTGAGATCAATTCATTTCATATGGCCACAAAGTTATTTCCGAAATCCCCAATAGCAGAGAGTGAGCCCTAAGCATCCGGCATCCGCCCACTGTGCTCCGTCGTCGCCTCGCCGCCGGCATACTCTCCCCTCGCCAACCTCCTCTAATTTTTTCATGGCCTCCTTGATCCCCTTCACAAATGTACCTTGATCTGGAATTCAAAGCCCTCTTGGCCTAACCCCCGCGCCCCCTTAGATTTACCCGCAGATAATCCTCTTAGCAGCACAATGGACACGGCGGCGGGGCGAAAACACGGCCGAGGCGGCGGGGCGCGCGGGGGTAAAACTGGCTGCTGTCCGGCAAGAAGGGGGCTAAGCGCCTCACGCCCCGCTGGAGAAGTCACCTGCTCCCGCCTCGCTCCGCCGCGCCCCGCCCCCTGGGCCCCACCGCGTCACGCCGCGCCGCCCAAGACTCCGCGCCGCTTCGCTCCCTGGGCTCGCCCGACGCTCCCCGTCCTGTCCCGCCCCGCCCCGCCGAGCCCCACCGCGTTGCGCCGCCAAGACTCCACTCCGCTTCGCTCCCTGGGCTTGCCCGACGCTCCCCGTCCTTCCCCGCCCCACCCCCTCCCTGCCCTGCCCCGCCCCGGCCCACCCCGCTCCACCACACCCCGCCTCGCCCCACCCCACCACATCCCGCCCCGCCACACCCCGCCCCGCCCCGCCGAGCCCCCACCGCGTCGCACCGCCCAAGACCCCGCTCCGCTTCGCTCCCTGGGCTCGCCCGACACTCCCCGTCCTTCCCGCCCCGCCCCACCCTCCCTGCCCTGCTCCGCCCCGACCCGCACAGCTCCATCCCGCCCCGCCGAGCCCCACCGCGTCGCACCGCCCAAGACCCCGCTCCGCTTCGCCCCCTGGGCTCGCCCGACACTCCCCGTCCTTCCCGCCCCGCCCCACCCCCTCCCTGCCCTGCTCCGCCCCGACCCGCACAGCCCCACCCCGCCCCGCCGAGCCTCACCGCGTCGCACCACCCAAGACCCCGCTCCGCTTCGCTCCCTGGGCTCGCTCGGCGCTCCCCTCCCCGCCCCGCCCCGCGTCGCCACTCCCTGACCCTCCCCGCCCCACTCCGCCCCTCTCCACCTCTCCTCGTTCGCCCCTCCACGTCAAAAGCCGGCTGCGGCTGTCTCACGCATTAGCTAGGCGCGTCGTCAAAGGAAGCGGTTCGAGAATTGCGGCTGTTGGGGCATCGCGACTTGAGTGGGACTGGCGATGAATAGGTGGAGATTGAAAGCTTCTGGTTCATTCTTCGAATTTACGCGTTTCGTAGGCTTTTCTATATCTAATATTTTTTATAATATTAATAAATATTATTCTTATAGTTTTAAATAAAATATTTTATACATTATCATATTTCAATAAATAAATTGAATTATTGTGATTAGTGGAAAACAGCTTAATTCATGCACTGCGACTCGTCTGTAAATCGCGCGTTGTGGTACAGAACAGATTTTATGCTCTTCACTGGAGACAAGGGAGATAACAGTAATAACATTGTATGATCTTTAGTATTGCATTGTGTTAATCGAAACTGCTAGCGGTAGCTCAGTGATCAACTGATGTCACTGCAGCGCCTCTCACCGGGAGGTCCTAGGTTCGAGTCCTGACGGGATTTTCGACACTAGCTTTTCAGCTAGGTCGAATTCAGTTGCTATCTGGAGGAGAATTCTAGTGGCCACCTGCTCTGATCGGTAGTTTTCCGTGGTTTCTCCGATCAACACCAGGCGAATGCCGGAGCAGTACCCTACCAAACGGGCCACGGACCGCGCGCGATCTGTCCTTCCTCCTTCTTGTCCTATCCTCTCCTCTTACACACACACTTACACTAACATGCACTACACTACCACATTTTCCGGGAGACCGGTCGGGAGCTTAGAGCTTGTCCCGTCTGGGGCGGTGCCCCGTTGGTGGGAGAGTCCTGGTTAGGGGGAAACCCCACTAGTCGACGGTAGGTCGGCGCCGGATCTCGCCATCGAGCGGGGGACGATCACCGCCATCTCCCGAGAATAAAAAACATGCACTACACTAGCGGGACTAATGACCGAAGCAGTTGACGCGCCCGGAAACATGAAAAAATAAATCAATGTTAATCGAACTTTTTTCTATGAAGGCTTTCAATTATAGATTAAACAACAAATGGTATAAAGTTTATATCATTAGGAATTTATAACGTAAGGCAGTAAGGCGAGTAAAAAGTTATATTACTTTAAAAATTGGATATTTGGATTGTTATACCATTCCATTTTCATTAAACTAGGCGATAATAAAAAATTCTTCAATAGACTAGGATCTGAAAAATATAGCCATGACGAAGCCATATTACATCTTTGTCATCCCAAAGTAGATACTTGGTTATTACAATCCTTGCATATTACCAGAGACTTGAAAATGTTGATTTATATCGCGGACGAAATTAACGAGAGAAGATATGTCCATTATATTTTGGAGCAGTGTTGGTATCCTCGTATGCTCATGCATTATTTGTTGTCATATCAATGTGACGACAAATATTTTTACCTGCAATTTATCTATAGCTATTTATAATTAGTTATTCATATTTTTCATGTATTTATTATTTTATATTATATTTCATATATTTATTATACATTTTATATCTTTATTATATATTTTATCTATTTATTATATATTTCATATATATTTTTCATATTTGATAAATTCCGATTAATTATCTACAATTTATAAACATCTATGATGAGGACGCGAGTCTTTCATAATAAGATATTGACCCGGAAACGAATACTGATAAGGAATTTAAATGGTACAAGAAATAAGTCACTAATTACATTAAGTATGTGCTACAGACGTAGAAGTTGAGCACAAACGTTCACAGCGTCTATTATTTCGATATTAACCCATCACAGACATCTTTTGAAACCGCTTTCCGGTTTAGTACTTTATCCTCTAACTAATTTAAAACCACTATACAAGACGCTGAGGATTTTTTGTGGGTACTATCCCGCGGGAGAGAGCAGTTAGCCTCAGGGGAGCATCAAGCATTCGCAGGCAATCTGCCCGACTGGGGAAGTTCCGTGATTAAACGCGCGACGGATTTCCCAGTTCTCACCTGGGCTATCGTCCACCGTGAAGTGGCAGGCGCACCAATTTACATCGCGTCGATAACGCGAACTGTCATTCAAGTGGGCTCTTTGGAAAAGAGTGCTTCTATCCTCCTGGATCGAAGCAAAACAACACGCGGGTGCAAAGACTGGCCTTGCAAGGGCGGGGAGCTGCCGTCGTCGCCGCCGCCGCCGCCGCCGCCGCCACTGCCGCCGCCGCCGCCGCCACTGCCGCCGCCGCCGCCGCCGCCGCCGCCACCGCCGCCACCGCCGCCACCGCCGCCACCGCCACCGCCACCGCCACCGCCACCGCCGCCGCCACCGCCACCACCGCCACCACCGCCGCCACCGCCGCCACCACCGCCGCCGCCGCCACCGCCGCCACCGCCACCGCCGTCGCCGCCACCGCCGCCGCTGCGCCGATAGCCCGGCAACCGGCTGTTGTCGATCTGTCAGCCGAGTGACGGATCGCGTTTTAACAGTCGTGTCGCGTGCACGTGCGAACGGGGTCGCCTCGAGAGGCGGGAGGACGGAGGATGAGGATAGGAGGACGGGAGGGCGGGCGCCCGCGAAAACGAATTACGGGTGGGTCCCTGGGCGGCCGCGGGGCTGGGGCCGCGAGCAGCCGAGAGCGGGGCTGCCGCGTATGCAAATCGTGCGGAAAGGGGGTAGGGGGAGGGTGTCGGAGGGACGCGAAAGCCGTCAACGCCTCCTTGGGATGGAGGCAACGCAGGCATACGTAAAGGCACATGCCTCCCGTAGTATTTCTATCATCGTCGGATAAGAATAAAAGACTTCTCTAAGAAACCAGGATCAGAACAGCTTGTCCCTAATTGGATAGGTCAGGCCAATAGTGGGTAAACGCGGCTATGAAAGCTGAATTAAGTTTGGACTTCTTTTGAAAAATTATTAAGAATTTAATTTCGTTATGTAATTTTTCAAACAATGTTTTCGTATCTTATTTTATTGCATTTTCTTACACTTCTACGTAAACGTTACATGGTACTTCACTACATTTTTTTTCAAATAGGAATCAATTTTGTGAGCTTCGTATTTAATTTACAACAATTTTCTGACCAACCTTTCGATTTGATGGTGCCAGTTTTGGCTGATCATCGACGTTGCATAGTATGTACTTAACGGGTTGTCTGTCCTATTGAGGGGCATGATCACAATATCCTATGTAATCTGAGTTGTCTTAGGTTCGAAACTTCTTGATGGCCAATTTTCAAGTATTTTAGAACTGTTGGGTTCAAATCGTTATCCGGATAAGAATGTTTGCATCTACCTGTTGTAAAAAGGATATTGTTTTTTGCCACCATGATTCGCAAGCAATACTTTCTTCTCAACTCAACCCCATCCCGTTTTCAATGTTTAGAGGAGGAGATATCTCCAACTTCCTATACATAGGCATAATCAAAGGCATATGTGGAACAAAAAGAGATCAGAAACAAGTTGCTTAAAATGCATGTTCTCAGATGCTAGCTCAGGGAGAGAGTTCTAAACTCAACATAATGTAATAAAGCTAACTTGAAGGATGAACATTAGCCTTTATCTTATTTTTGAATCATAAATAACCTCCTTAATGTGTTATTACCAGCTAAATGCCTACAGATTTATTGAGGTTCATAATAGCATCACAATTTATTCGACTATTATTCTGCATACATTTTTCCCTTATATGCAAATATATCTAATTAAGAATTGCTTCTCGGTCACAGTGACTTGGAGGTAGAATAAATTGGTTGATGGGGGAGAAAGGGAGAGTAAATCGTGCACAGAAACAGCAATAGGATCTTGTCACGAATATTGACCCCAGAGATACTCCTGTGGGACCTTCATTGTTTCATCACCAATTTATTTCAAATACATTATTTTACACACGTACCAGAACATTTTTCGAAACAATGAGTTCATTTAAGAATAGTGTCATGTTAAATAAATCTTTGTTCTTCCAGTATTGAAACATCTGAATGTTACTATCATCAAATTGAAATTTAACTGTATCATATAGATGTTCCGCATACTTAATTACATTACTGTCTACATTGTGGTTCATAATTCACATCTGTCTTAACATCTTTATTTTTATTCTACCTGTTTTTGTGTATGTTTTTCTCGTATCTGTTGTATTGCGGGTTCCTTAGGGACACGGGCTCCCAAAAAGGGAGTCCTGAAGGGAGTTGCGTATGCAAATTGGAAGGGAGCAGATGACAGGAGAGCTGAGGAGGGGGCGAGAACCGCCGAGGAGGTTCCCTAAGGATATGCGCCCCGCAAAGGGCCTCTGCCGCGGACGTCTTTTTCTGCTCATCGCCGGATTACTCCCAGCCCTCTGGCTGTCTCCGAGGGACTCGCGATTCACAGGGGCTGCAGCAGGAACAACGTATTTTATTTTTACTTTTTTTCTTTACGAATTTATAGTGAAACCAATGCAGATCGCATTATATTGCGTTTATGTTCATTAATTGAAACTAACACTCAACTGAAATAGCATTGTTTTTTGTTGTTGTTTTTTTCACACTATTTTTGTTATTTAGTATCCCGATCATTCCAAGGTAAGGTACGTACTCTCATATTGAGAGAGAGACATAGAGAGGAAAACAGAGAGAGAGGAGAAGAAAGGAAGAGAAGAGAGAGAAAAAGAGAGAAAGTGAGAGAGAGGAGACAGAGAGGGAGAGAAGGAGAGAGGGAGAGAGTGAGAGCGAAGGGGGCAGAGAAGGAGAGAGAGGGAGAGAGGGAGAGAGAGGGAGAGAGGGAGAGAGAGAGAGAAATTTCTTTAGGTTGTAGAAATTGAAATAAATGCGAAAAAAGTGTATAAAGTGAATTCCTGTGTGTCACATAATGACACCAATGCACTACAAAAGTGGCGAGGAAACAAAACTTGCCATTTTGCAGCAGAACCTTTTAAATCTGAGCAGAGATGTTTATTTTCCAGACAAAAATAAATATGACATGCGAGTCAGATCTCTTGTAAAATATCATTACGGAATTTTTTCTTTTAAAATAGACCATTCTCTAAAACTATTTCTTCACATTATTAAAAAAGGGTCCAATTCTGAGATTCGTCACAACACTTTGACCTGACAATGTGTGTAAGGGGTGTGTATGTGCGTTTGCGTATGTTTGCGGATGCGCGCGCGTGTGTGTGTTTGTGAATTGAGTTTTCTTGGCGAAGGATTATCATGTACGTAAACCTTGTATGGAAATGGACAAGGTTGTAGGGTTGAGGAGAACAACGAAAATGCACAATTACCTTGGGATCTCTAAAAGACTTCGAACTCAGACGTCTCATTTTACTTATCTCAGGCTTACTCTCGGTCGTACCTATCTCTCCCACTGTTGCATGATTTTTTATTTTTACTTGCAATAATTATTTTTCATTTCATATATTTTCTTTTAATTAAGGGAAAAATAATAAAGAATTCGGAAGTAAATGTTGCTTGGGAAAAACAAAACTAATTTGTGTTACTTCTCCCACAAAATGTGCTATATTTCACGGTTTAAAAAATGTACTTATTTTTCTAATCGTTTATATGATATTTATATGATAAAATAAGTATCAAGCAAGTCAGTAAAATAAGTATCATTCATATTTTAGTTTGATTATTTTCCTAAAAACGTTACCAAAAACTTCCAATTCGCGACGCCACTAGATTACTATTACTTCATCTTGTTATCTTATCGCGTTTACCGCCTAACAATACATGGGGGCGACATAAACGCATGATGTACTTCACGCGTAATATAAAATAGTTCATAATTAAATCATTAGACTGCGTTTATGACCTTAAAAAACATTCTTACAGCTGATTTACACTATGCAATAAAGCCTGCAGGCGATTTTGCTAAATCTACTTCTATCAATATTGCATCATTGTACCTAGTAATTTGATTGACGTTCTAATAGGATCAAAATTATTACTGTTATCATCGCATACATATGATTTCAACTTGTAAATGCAGAATTATTTTCATTTTGATGTTCCTAAAATAATTTTTTTTTCTAAAAGTTTTTCATAAAATAATATTTATTTAGTAACTTATTTTATTCCTTGTTTCTATGACTTATTCCTTCTTTCTTACCTCCTCTAGTTATTGCATGATAAAAAAATCTGTTCTTAAATTCCGTTGTCATATTGGATATCATATTTCTGAAATAAGAAAGAATTATCTAACAACTGTACTTTTAAACGAATTTTTTTTTTTTTTCACGCCTAGTTCTCACTGAAACGAGTTTTCAGAAGATGCCGAACAAATAAATATTTGTAATTCATATTATCTTCGACCCCCTTCTCACAGTACTATCATTCAAATGCATACTAGTGAAGTTCGCTCTGCTCGATTCACTCGCAAGCATCCCTCGTTGACTTTTTAACTGGTTTTCATTTGGGAATTAAAATAGACCGAACCTGTCTGATTTTAGACTAATAAAATTCTCATACAAAATTCAGTAATAACGAGGGAAGCTTATAGAATAGCTTAGTTACCATAATAAAGGGTCGGTTTCGGGTGATGGAACACATTATCATAAGTTAAAATCCATTGTGTTGAGTGGAGGGGAATGCACTGTGCATGGTGCGAAGGCTTTGACTTTTCACGTTCTATTAATTTGTAATGAAACAGCTCCAAATTAGTTGTCACCTATATTTTTCCTGCTATGATTCATTTTATAAAGTTCTTTATTATTCAGCTTGAATTCTGCTTATTGCTCACTTGACGACACAACGATGTGTATCAAAATTCACGTAGGTTTTTCGACAGATTCTTAAATATTTATATCTTCTTAGTGCGTAGAAAATGATAATAATTAGATAAATTAAAAGTCGTTTTCCTTTTCTAATGTATCTAAGTGAATATTCTCGAAGTTCGAAATCTAGTAAAGGGAGTCATGTAATAACTTGATAATCACGGAATCTCACTGTGTAGTAACCAGTAACTTTACTTGTTTAGAACAATTGGTAGCTCAATTACTTTTCCCCTTTCATACAGACAAAACAACTAGTATTACAGATACGCTCTTGACAATAAAATCATTTATCAAACTATGATTTGTTTCTAGTCTCCAAATGACATTGAAATGTCACTCAAATGAAAATATCTTATATTACCAATTTATAATCTCATTTTAATAGCATTAAATTGCATCACTATGTGGGCAATCCTACACTATTCAAATGTTTTTCGATGTAAATTTGCTATATACTAATTCTTTTAGAAATGTCATAAAATAAGAACATCAAATAAAAAAATATATTTCACATCAGTCGAAAAATCTCTTTTCGTAATCATAATTTCGCATTCTGTTAGAGCGAACACATTATGTAAACACAGGACCAGGTACTGATCTTGGCAACAATGATACCGAGAAAATAACTTTTTATACGCTCCAGATACTAGAAGATAATAGACGATTCGGGTCACAGTAACAATTTTGAATCTAGATGGTTGGAAGTGAAAGGAACATTCAACGTCAACTATTCCAGTATAATGGAGAAAACATAGGGCAAGTAAGGAAGACATACAAAATAAGGTAGTATACAATTTAAGGTTTTGACGTATTTGTACTAGGCTTTGTGAAGAGTTTTTCAGCCGTTTAACACATTTAAAATCCAGAAAAAATAAATTATAAGTCATCATATTCATGTAACAATTCTATTTCATTAAACTATCAGAATTATCCAAAATTCTGAACACTGCAGACATAAGTGGTTGCCTCAATAACAAATCAATTTCCTGAGATTCCATTCCCGGGACTTGGACGATAACACAGATTAATTATAATACAGATTAACGTGGCATTATCCCCGACCCAGCGAGCCCTTTCGTCTGTGCACGGGCCTCCGTGGCTCATGCCGTTGCAGCGCAGGCCTGGGCCGAGCGTCGAAGCCCACGCGAGCGCTGGCCCGCCCGCCCGCCCAGCCTCACGTGATGCATGCTCTAGCAGGAGGCGCGGTGTGTAATCGTATTAGCCGGGCTGTAAACTGGCTTTTAGCGCTTTAATAAATTCATAATGAGACCTTCATTATCCCGGGTGGCGGCGGTGGCGGTGGCGTGGCGTCGAGGTAGCAGGGACTATGAGCTGGTGGCTGGTCGCACTCTCCCACATGGTTGGGGAGAACTGAGGATGAGGGGGACTGAGGACGAGGGACTAGGGGCGGGGGACTAGGGGCGGGGGACTAGGGGCTGGTGACTAGGGGGCGGAGGACTGAGGACGGGGGAAGAGGATGAGTTACTGAGGACGGGGTGTAGCGGGGGAAAGAGGAAGGGTGGCATAGTGTGGTCGAGCGGACGCACTAGGATAACAGACTGCGAAGGTACCGAGAACGGGGTACGGAGGGCTGGAAATATCGAAGTGTAGCAAAGGAAGTGAGGAGGGAGAGAGTAGAACTCATCGCTGGAAGTAGGCGGAGGGAAACCAGCGGGGAGAACGGGAGGCCAGTAGAGAACCAGACAGGGCTTGTAAATTTTGGGACGAGCTGTTTCCAGATGGATCCCAATCGAACCGTGGAGGCCAAGAACGGGGATGCGGATGAAAATGAATGGGAAGGTTGTGGAGGATGTAATGGTAGTAGAGGTTATGGGTGGACAGCAAATGTAATACAGCACAAAATAACTAGCGAAACAAAATAAGAATGCGACAGGTTCGTCGGTTAAACCCTGAGCTAATAATTACTAATCATTTTTAAGACCAATCATATCTCATGGACTTGAAAATATACGGCGAAAAAGTGAATGGTAGAATGAAGTACTATGAAAATCCACAATTAGTAATTAAGATGTATAAGACAAAGTGACAGAGTGATCACTCGGACATAAAAAATAATACAGGTGAACGCTAATAAATATTAAAAGGAGTTGATATTTGGAGAATCGGTTGAGAATTCATGTGTAAAGCATTCTGTTGCAAATGACAAGGTGCGGTGGATGTAGGTGTGTACGAATTTTTATTTAACATCAATGGAAGCTAACAACTGCTTAAAGAAACCAAAATGGGTCTCTTAGTAGTTACATTGACATTTATGAAGTGGTTGTGTGGTAGAAGGAGGATTCCAACAAGGGTATTTAAGTACTACCAATCGATTATAATGCATCACACGATGACAGGAACTGACAACTCCTTTTATCTAAGAAAATTGATGGCAGTATGTTCCCGTGAATTACGTATTCGCAAACAGACTTCTCGAGTGTCTTCTCAATTTGCCGACGTCATTTACTGTGACGATAACGAAGGCGCTGCAGAGTTAAGATTCATTTGGGAGAAGAACTGTTCATCAGTTAATGTTTACATTTCAAGAAATATTCATTTTTAAATAATGATAATGGGTTGATATACTTTACGCAGATAATTGTTGCCAATTTATGTCGAGTTCGATAAGGCACAGATTTTATCTTCTGGGAATTGTGATACGAAAACGAATGACAAATCACCACGCTTCCTTTTATAATATCACATTACAATTTTTTAACTCATGATTGTGTAAGTTTGCAGACCAGGGCACGTTTGAAAACAACAACAACAACAACAACAACAACAATAATAATAATAATAATAATAATAATAATAATAATAATAGAATTAATATTAATAATAATATATTTAAAATACTGACGGTTTTCGTTTAGAAAAAATTAAAGCTTTCTACTCAACCAAATTTCGTGGATTTTGCTTTTAATGAAAGGTAATTGGACCTGGATGTGTTATCACTTGCTCTTATCAACAGCTTTTACAGTAAAATGCCAAATTTTAATAATATATTTAAATTGTAGAATGAACACTATGGCCTGACATTTGTTGTTTGGTTGTATGAGTTACGAGTATGAATATGAGGTTGTAGAAAGCGAAGCGATGGCAGCAAGTTTTCTAAGCCCGAAGACCGTGTTTTTTAAATGCAAAGTTAGTGTATATAAACGCAATATTAAGCAATCGCTTAATACATGTGACCCTTTACATTTCAGTGATGATAATACGTGATGCGGTGGTTTTAAATTAAGTTAGATGGAGGAATTCCTGCTACAGATCGTTGTACCGTACATGCTCAGATGTTGGTAAGTATAAAACATTTAAATTCCATTTTCAAAATCACGTTTGACTCTGTGACAGTATATAGTGATTGTATTGTTTGTAAACCTTTCTCATTTCATTAGTAGATAATAAGTTCTGAATGAAACGAAATGTTGGGGGGGGGGGCAGGGGCGGATTTACATATGGGCTGAACGGGCTATAGTCCGAGGCGGCACGTTTTAAGGGGCGGCAAATTTTCCAAAAATTATAATATTTTGAATTTTATAAATCATGTTCGTTTGAAACAAAAATTGAAATTAACTCGCATTCTAGCTTTTTCTATCTTAGACTTATCCCATTTATGAAAGAGAAATCAGTCTCGGTATTAGTTTTTGCTTCCAAAGAAACTGCAATAGTCGCGATGTAGTGCATTTTTAATACGTAAAAAAGGTAGAAAATATTTATTCCCAATCAATTTAGGAGGAATAAATCAACAATATACATATTTCTCCGTGTTGATTTTTTCCAGATAAATTGCTGTTTAAACACGAGAGTGCGGTTCGTTGTTCAAATTCAAAATGTGTCTATTGCAATTTTAATGAAACCTCTCAATATGTTAAATGTAAATCATTTCAAGAAATATAAACAAATATGCGTTCGGGTCTTTTTTCGTACTTCTTTTGAACTGAAAGCATCATTATCAAAGAATACATAAAATCAGGTAGCACCATTGAAAAGAGAAAAACGGAGGTTGTACATTTCAATTCGCGCACGTCGTGAGTGGTACATTCATAGTTAATGTTCATTTCGATTATTGCTATTTTTTATCATTAATCCAAATTATTACAAAATAATAAAATTTGAGGTATGTATACAAATTTTAGTATCAATATATAGTTTTTTGTGAAACCTAAAATATTGATTATGAATGGCAAATAAAATAAATATATTAAGTTCGCAAAAATAATATTATTAATTAAAGTTTTATTAATAACATTAATTAAAGATTTTATTGATTTGTTCATAGACATGTTATCTTTGTATTTCTATCATGAAATATATTGAAAACTAGTTATTGCATTGTTACCATTTCTATGAGAAAAAGCATCCCCGTTAGATTAATTTTAAGAAAACGGCGTCGTGTTGGAATATTCGAATTCAATGCATCAAAAATTACGCGAAATCAGGTGGCGCCATCTTAAAGAGAAAAAATCAAGTCTCTATATTTCAATTCGTGCACATCATAAATAATGCACTGGCTGCTAATGTTGATTTAGATTATTATTATTATTATTATTATTATTATTAATAATAATAATAATAATAATAATAATAATAATAAACCCAAATTATTACAAAAGAATAATTGAAAAGAATACTCGAGATGTGTATACAAATTCTAGTATGAGTATATAGTTTTCAGTGAAACCTAAAATATTTAATAATTTCGAGAATCAAAACAAATGTATAAAGTTCTGAAAAATAATTTTATTGGTTTCATTTTTTATTAATTATACAACACAAATTATAAACTCTTTTTATAAATAATATAAATTCTTAAGGGGCAACAAAATTAATGGAGCCCAGGGCGGCGACGTGTATAAATCCGCCCGTGCTGGGGGATCGAATCTCCGTAGAATGGATACGTTGTACTTCTCTGTTGAAGTTCTACAGTTTTTCCATTTGTGCGATGTAATCGCGAGAGTTCAGCGTGTGGTAATGGTAATAGTAATAGTAACAACAATAAAAATAATAATATAGTAATAAAAATCATTATAGTAATGCAACAGGCTTTAATTTCAGGGCTTACGAACGTAATAGGCACATTACATATCGTCTTAGTGTAAATCCGCAACAACGCAAGGGCTCATATGGGAAGGAAACGCATATCTCGACACCACCCTCACAATAAGCGCGTCCCTGGCGGCAGGGGCCAGGTTTGACACAGCACAACG
This sequence comes from Teleogryllus occipitalis, assembly GCA_011170035.1. NCBI lineage: Eukaryota > Metazoa > Arthropoda > Insecta > Orthoptera > Gryllidae > Teleogryllus > Teleogryllus occipitalis. The sequence continues at coordinate 151,434 of BLKR01002127.1, read as the reverse complement.
TGAGTGTGGGCGGAGCTGCGATAGACGCTTCGGAGACGCGGAAGGCTGTGACAAGCCGGGCGGGCGGCGGTGTCGGCAGCAGCAGCGTTTGGCGCCTGGCCGGAAGGCCTCCTGGCGCTACCCGCCACACACTGCCCGCCGCCCGCTCGCTGGCCCGCCCGTCTTCCCTCCGGCCGCCGCCCGCCGTCCCTGCCCCTGGCCGTCCCGCCCGTTCCGCCCGCCACCCTCCCCGCCCTCCCCGCCGCCCGCTGCCCGCCGCTCCCGCCCCCTTGTCACCGCCACCCGTCGCCCACCACCCCCGCCCCTGGGCCCTTCCGCCCGCCACCACCGCCCGCCACCCCTCTGCCCTCCGCTCAAATGCCCGGTACCGGCCTCCGCCCGGCGCCCGCCCCGCCCCCTGCACCTGCCCGCCGCGAAGCGCCGCCCGCCGGCGCGCCGCAGAGGCCCAGCGCGAGCGTCGCGCGGTCTGATTCTAAGCTTCATGACTCGTGACGTCGTGACGTTCAGCTGGCAGATTACTCCAGGGCTTCCGGCCGGCGCTCGCTGGCAAGAGCACGCAACGGTAAGGATTTTCAAAGCCATACAAACCCCGCGGCATTACGTTTGATTGACGGCGCGTTGAGGCCCGGCATTAGCGCGCGCGAGTCCGGCCCGCCCGGGCGGCCGGCGCCGGCTCCCCGCCCCGCCTTGATTTGCGCCGACACGGCGATAAGACCGCGCCCCGGGACGCCGGTTATCGGATCCGTGTCGCGTTCTCGAGGCCTGCGTTCGGATCCGCCGCCGGCGATTTACTATCGGAGCCTCGCTCGCCGCTCCCAGGCGGGCACTGTGGGAGGTGGATGAGCGCCCGGTGATGTGAGGGTGCGCCGGAGTCGTTGAACGGTGGAACCCTTCTTAATGAATGTAAATATTGAAGCTTATATTCACTTTTTCAGTCTTACATTTTTATAATTCTAATGACTTCAAGGGCTGGAAGGGAATTGAAGCGCGAAACTCAAATAAGTGAGGTCATAATCTTGGTGAGCTGTTTTATTGAAGCTCGAAGTTCCTGGCTACATGATACATGAAGAGGACGTTACTTCCTTTCTGCAATGAATCATAAACCTTCATACATGGGAAATGAAACTACATAAACGCATTGTAGTAAACGTTAATCTGCTTTTTTATTTCTAAAAATTTTAATTTTTTAATTTTAATTTTTTTCTTAAAATTACGGAAATATCGATAAAACGATAAACGAATTTGAGTAAAAGTTTTATAAACTGTTCAAGAGTATGTAAACATTTTAATGACAGATATATGTTTATGATAATGTGACAAATTCTCGTACGTGCGAATACGGTACAATTTATGGAAATTCCGTGCACCAAATTTTTGTTTATTATTTGGATCCTCCTCTTTTCTTAAGTATCTTTAATGTTGACGTACGGAGACGTTGAAAGCTCATTTCATTTAAGTCGCAAAGTTAAACTATAAACGCTGTTTTTTAAGTTGCTTTTAAGAATAATATGCTGAACGTAATTGAACAGTGTAGTATTTGTCATTACAGACATTTGAAAAAAATTACGTTGTTAACATTATAGTTTCAAATTATACTGATAATATTATATTTAAAAAATGTTAAATATTGACGTTATAAAACCAAATTCTAAGATAATAATTCATTTTAAAATACATTTATAATTGTTTTAAAATATTTTTAATCTTGTACAGTTTCAGAGAGGGATTATCTCGCCCTTGCTCTGACGTAAACATTGATATTTACAAAAAGGTATCTTTTATTAGTTAGTTGGGAAGTTCTGGCTCTCTGATCCTCCGCGTTTCGCTGGGCTTGATAAGGCCTCCTACTCGTGACCTGTTCTGCGTCCGGGACTGCGGGCGGTGATTTAGTATCTCTAACACGCCTGTATAATTCACGTGCGCTGGGTAATAGCGGACGTTAGTGGAAGTTTTCCTCGAAGTAGAGGAGCTTGTTGTAACACCAACCAAATGCACTCTATTCCGAATTTTTCATTATATTAATTTTGAATTGAATTAACTTTGAAATATTAATTTTATTTATTCTTACTTTGTTTAGGGGGAAGGTACACCTAATAGTATTATTAAATCAATAATACCAACATTGAGGTAAGTTACGTTTAAAATTTCTCAAAGAAATTTGAGCAAAGATGGTAGGGAAAATAAAATATTTATACTTTCGCATTTCATTAGAAATAGGCATATTGACATCCGCTTCATTAGTACAACAGAGGTAACTGTCACACATCAGGTTTTTGGGGTGCAGCCGACGCTGTTATTAGATCTAAAAGCTAATAGTACCGTGTTAATAGCACAGAAGCTATTAATTACTTACATTTTGAATTACAATGTTCTATCTGTAATGATTATGTATGTGATGAGAAGATCGTCCTTTTATCTTCTATAATCGTAATTTAAGCCTTTTAAATAAGTAAGAAAGCCCGGGAAACGTGTCCGTGGGTAATTCAGAATTCGTTCAGTGGCATAATGAGATCAGTCTGCATTTTAAAGACGTAATTAATTGGGCGTAACGAAAAACACCTGCACTTCGGAAACATTTTCGGCATTTACATCCTCGTATCTCTTCACAAAGATAGATCCACTGGAAAACTCATCAAGTAATAACACCTCCATCGGAAGCATCACACTCTCCAGGTTCTAAGCGCTTCTGAACATAGTTCTCTTCCTGCACGCCATTGCATAGTGGTTAAAGTGCATTTATATTTGAATGTGTATCATTATTAGATATTATAATTAGGAATAAAAACTACTTCCAACAGTTTGGCTGTTCCCAAAGCAAGTATTGTATTGTTTATCTTTATTTAAAGTCTGTTTGTTCAAAATACATGGAGGGATCACTTAAAATGGTCAACACATTCTTGGCCATTTCATATTAGTATTCGATTGCTTGTTTATTGTTTATTACTACGTTCGTCTTTCTAAACATTTTAATTTATTCTTACATAATATCTTCAAATCTGCAGATATTTGTAAATAAAATAATCGTTTTAAGAAATATTGTTTTGTTATTCGTGATTGTTTTCATTTACTGAACCATTAATAACTTTTATTTAAATCCATAAAAAACTGAATTGAGAATGCAAATAAGGAAAGAACGTATAGAAAACTACAGTACTCTGAATATTTGTAAATGATAATTCCCAAATTTAAATTAAATTTGTCGATACTATTTGATTGGTTGATTGATCAATTAACGTTTCCGGACACGTCAACTGCTGTAGCCATTACTCCCGTCCCGAGAGCGTTTTTGAATATGATTACCGTACGCTTAATATTATACCGTGTGAATTCACAGATAAATTATCTTATACCTCAGACTCTGTAACAATATTTTTAAGTAATGGAGTTAAAAAGAATTGATTTACACTTCGTCCTCTCTCCCAGTCAGGCACGAATTTTCATTTCATTTCGTGGTGTCAATATTGCTTTTGCAGCTGCCTGTACCACCTCCACCACAACCACCACCATCATCTACAGTCTCACTTCCTTTGCTATCACCGCTGTCACCGCAGTCTTTCTCGCGTCTTTCTTATCCCTCACCGCTACCTTCCATCCACTACCTCGACGTTCGCCCTGCCTTCGACGCCACCTACGCATTGACACCACTCCGTCACCGATCCTTTCACCATCACCCTCTCCGCCCCCCTCTCTGTCTCGCTCTCTTTTTTCCTTTCCGTCTGCAACTCCGTCCCTTTCTCTGTCCTATCCCCGTTACCCTAACATCTCTTCTCGTCACCATCTGTCACCCTCTCCGTCACCCCTCCCTCACCCTCCGCGCAACCCTCACCGTTACCCTTTCCGTTACCTTCAGCGCCACTTCACCGTCACCCTCTGCACCACCCTCTTCACCATTCACTGCGCCACCCTCTCCGCTACTCTCTGTCTCTCTCTCTCTCTCTCTCTCTCTCTCTCTCTCTCTCGTCACACTCGCTCTGCGATACCTTCATCGCCACCTCACCGTCACTATTGTCGCTGCCGACGACGCTGCCGGCAACGCCGCCACCACCACCACCGTCGCCACCACCGCTTCTGCGCCGCCTTGTCGCGCCCGCGAGGTGTCCGCGGTATCCCGGCGGCATCAAGGCGCGGGCTCATTCCCCGCGCGCGGCGTGGCGCGGGGAGACGCGGGGCGACGCGGGGTGACGCGGGGTGAGGCGGGGCGGCGCGGCGAGGGGAGCGGCGCTGCGGGCAGCAGTCACCGCGGCAAATTGTCCGGTAGCACCCTGCAATTTCACAATCGCGGTCGCATCTCGCGGGAGGTGGGCGATTAGCCCGACCGGCTGCACGGCGCCCGCCGCGCGCTCAGCCTCACGTACGCCGAGATCCTCGCCACCCGCCGCCACCCACGGCCCGCGCCGCCACACACGAGCTCGCGCAAACACACTCGCGGGGAGGCGTCAAATAACTGACTACTTGGTTCATTGATTAATTGTTACTGATTCCGGGCACGACAACTACTGAGGACATTAGTCCCGTGCGTGTAGTGCTTGTTTTTGTATCAGGAGGAGACGGTGATCTATCCACCACTGGATGATGAGATCCGGCGCCGACCTACAGTCAACTAAAGGTGTTTCCCCAACCAGGTATCTCCCAACAGAGAGGCACCGACCCAGCCGGGACAAGTCCCTGACTAATCTCCCGCCCTGTGTGGTAGTGTAGTGCATGTTAGTGTAAGTGTGTGTGTAAGGGGAGAGGATAGGACAAGGAAGAGGAAGGACAGATCGCGCGCGCTCCGTGGCCCGTTTCTTAGAGTACGGCTCCGGTTTCACCTGGTGTTGATCGGAGAAACCACGGAAAACTACCGGACAGAGTAGCCAGTCGCTAGAATTCTCCTCCAGCCAGCGACTGAATTCGACCTAGCTGAAAAGCTCGTGTCGAAAATCCTGCCGCCGTCGGGACTCAAACATAGGACCTGCCAGTCAGAGGCACTGCAGTGACATCAGTTGATGCACTGAGCTATCTCTCCCGGTAGACTACTCGATCCACGCCGTATGGAGAGAAGGGCGATGAGAAAGAAGTACCTTACGTTGTAAGTGAAAACGTCAAGTAATTCGTTGGTCACAACCCTGCTTTCCTTACGAATGAAGTATTCAGGCCGATTAATTGAATAGTAGCGATGTGTTCATGCTGAACACCGACTTCTCTTCACGAGTTGGAAATTGTAGATAATTTTGTATATGCTATATTATCGAATATACCTGGAGAACATATTTTTCATATTCATATTTATTGCTCGAAGACAGGTTCGCATTTCAGTCAAAGCAATAAAAAATGTTCCCAAAAATTCAGTAGAGGGTGTGGATAACAATAGTGGTTCAATAGTGCTCTTCAAATTTTGGTTTTCTTTAACTATCCCCATCTCCTTAGATTCGTCTCTGATAACATGTACGATGGCTCATACATTTCACACATTTTGTAGTTCACCAACTATTTCCAAGCCAACATCACAGCTGCGATGTTCACAACTCCAACAGTCAATAAAATGCTATTTATAGCGAGTACCCATTGTTAAGTAAATTCAAGCGTTAGTCAGATGCGACAGAAACACCGAAACGTACACCTCCTTAGGCAAACTCATGGACATTCAGATTGACGTTCTCGCAGTCCTATGATATGGTCAGTATCAATCGTTTATTTTAGAAACCCACCAAACGCCAAAAATCTAAAAAAACACGTTAGCGGCGGAATATTGTTCCATGAGTATAGAAACATCGTTTAGTGCAGAAATCAACTATGTGCAATTCTCGCAATGTAGTCTGAAAGACTAAGAAATTGTGTTTAGAACAGAAACCAGCCAAGTCCGATTCACGGGTTTCGGTTGACGGGTTCCGATTGACGGGTTTAAACCAAAAGGAAATTTCCCTTTAACCTAGCAGTAATCGCATGCGGACATAAGCACGAATTGCCACTTGAATAATTATTCAGTCTAATAATTAAACTAATTTTTACAATTCTAATCCAAGTTACTTTGAAGGGTTATTAGCACTACCTCTGAAGCCAGTTAGGTTACACGTTCGGGAGGGGAGATTTTCTAAAAGAGGTACAGGAAGTGTTGCTGTGTTTCCTATCTGTGGGTCTAAACATAGAGACATTACTGTTCTCAGGTTGAAAGTAGCATCTATTCACAGTGGTTGTTTTGAAGTGTCTCTAGCAAGTGATTTGATTGTGCTGCTTAGTGTAAAAAAAAAAGGATTTCTTTCTGAGAACATGCTTAGTTCTGAAGATGAACCTATACGTAAAAGGAGACGCGAGGGAAGATAAAGGAATAAGTGAAACTGAGACCTCACGTAGTTGGCTATGAACACAATAAGACAGCATTGGCCGAGCAGAGATGGTAAAGATGATGGTGATACTGCTCTTCAAGATGAAGGTTGGTTGGTCGTTAGTGATTCCTGGGACGTTAACAACTGAGGTTATTGGTCCCGTAATTGTAGTGCATGTTTTTCATCGGGAGTTAGCGGTGTTCTTTCCCCGCTGGATGGCGAGATCAGGCGCTCCCCTACCATCATCTAGCGGGGTTTCTCTCAACCAAGTATTTCCCATCAGCGGTGTACCACCCAAACCGGGACAAACTCTAACCTCCCTTCCGGTCTCCCAACATGTGTGGTAGTGTAATGCTTGTTAGGGTAAGTGTATGCATAAGGGGTGAGGATAGGACAAGGAAGAGGAAGGAAAGATTGAGCGCGATCCGTGGTCCGTTTGTTAGAATTTTGCTCCGTCATTCGTGTGGTGTTGATCGGAGAAACCACGGAAAACTACCGATCAAAGCAGCCGGCCTGTAGAATTCTCCTACAGAATGCGACTGAATTCGACCTAGCTGACAAGCCATGTCGGGACTCAAACCTAGGACCTCCCGGTCAAAGGTACTGCAGTGACATCAGTTGATGCTCTATGCTACCTCTCCCGGACTTCAAGACGAAAAAGAAGTCTGAATTTTGAAGATTTTGTGTCGAAAATTTCATATTTTATAAAATCAAATCGTCTTATGAAATAAATAATAAATAGAAATACTCATGATTTCATTGCAAGTAATAACTATGTATATTACTGATACTACAAATTAAAACAAGTTATTTCTGGTCTTATTATTTCAGAAACCCGTCAAGTCCACGGCTTTAAATTTGAAAAAAGGTAATGTGATCAGTAAAAAAAATATTTACAAGAAAAATATTCATTTATCAACTGCTTTAATTTTGAAAAATATTTTGAAATCAAAAAATAACAATCCTACATTGCTAGGACTCTTTTTCCTATTTTTCTCGAAATGATAAATTTGTCGTTTGTCGGGTTTCTAAAATTAATGCTTCAATTGAGTCTCATTGTTCTGCAACATTTCGGAGTCTGTCTGTTTGAAGGTAATATGAATGCTTGTAAGTAGTTGTTACAACGCTATGAAAATAATTCTGAAATAGATATCTGAGTAAAAGGACGTTTGTTGGCTGGGGTTATCAGAGCATTGGTCGTGATTTATTGTGCTGCCGGCGGAGAGGCCCGATGGGCTGATAAAAATTGAAAAGAATATCATTGTCAATATCCTAGATCTTCATATTTCTCGTTGCTCTCCACGTGTCAGCTGGTCTACGGGAATCTTTCCCTGCTCTCACCATATCTTCCACAAGTGAATTTAAGCAAACCATTTAACGAAGACCTTGAGGCATTCAAGGCTTACCTTATGAAGAAAGCTCTTCATTAAGACCTTACTTCATAACAGTCATTAACATTTCTGTAAATGTCACTTGGGAATGGCGAACGCCTGTCATTAATGATATATGTGCTCTGATTGATTGAGTTTCCAGGCGCGTCAAGTTCCAACGTCATTATTCCCGTACGTATTGTTCACATTTTTATGGCGAGAAGTGGCGGTCATCTTTTCCCGCTCGATGGCGAAATCCGCTGTCGATCTACATGTCGTCTTGAGAGGTTTTCACGAACCAGGAATCTCCCATCAGTTGGGCATAATCATTGGCATGTTTCATTATTACTGCTATGATATTGTTTTATTGAAACTGTCAGTGCTAGCAACCTAATGTCTTGAACCTCAGTCAAAACAAGCTTAAAGTTACTGACTGGATTTCCCGACTTGTGTGCGTATGTAAGTGTACGTGTGTATAAGTAAGGGGTGAGGATAGGCCAAGGAAGAGGAAGGAAAGAATATGTGGTGTCCGCGGTCCGTTTGTAAGGGAACTGCTCCGGCATTCGCCTGATGTTGACCGGACAAACCACAAGAAACTACCGATCCGAGCCGCCGGCCACTAGAATTCTCCTCCAGACTGCGACTGAATTCGACCTAGTTGTGTAGTAGCTGATCTGGAAAATCCTGCCACCGTCGGGTCTCAAATCCTAGGACCTCCCGGTCAGAGGCATTGCATTGACATCAACTGACACCCTGCGCCAGCTAAGCCGGTATACATGAAACCGGTATACGTGAAAAATTAAAATTTTAAAACTTGTGGTAAAATTTTAAAACTTGTCAAGAGTTCAGAGAATGTGGGTGAAAATTGTATATACAAACGTGTGGTTCGTATCAAAGAAAATTCTTATCGAATGAATCATCATTGACATGTTTGACTATTACTGCTATGATATTGTTTGATTACAAAAACTGTTAGAGCTAGCAGGCCTAATGTCTTGAATACATATTTTCATAATTACGTTACTTCATCGTCTACAGGATTATTTTTTAATAAAAATTGTTAATCCGGTGAAAATAACTATTTCTTGTCATAAAAAGGATAGGATGAAGCAAGCATCAGTTAATAGATCAAATGTCAGAAATTGGGTAGACTAAGAGAACGATGTAAGTATAATCGTAATAATTGCAACTCTAAAATCTTCCGAACTATTTATTTTAAAACACAATGACAACATTAATTGTTAAATAATGAACAGCGAAAGACTGACCCGCGTTTATCTTCTGCAGTTACTGAATTACAATAAACACGTTGAAAGACAGAGGATCCTTAACCCTTTTGACAACCAACTGAACTAAAATTACGTCTAGTCATCCGACATGACCAACACGCCGTCTCATTATCCTCCACTTCGCCACTCCGCCTCTTGCAATGCGCCTGCTATCTAGCCACTCACACGCCTCACACTGCCCTCCGCCCACTCAACGCCCTCCCTCCCCTCCCCCGCTCGCCTAAGCCGCCCGAAATCCGAGGCCCCCTTTCGGGAGGGACCGTAAAGGAACCGGGAGCACTTACAAGCCTTTAGATCACAACGATTGCTCTCCGTCCGGTAGCCTCGGTAAACATTTTATCTGCACCCATAAAACCGGTAGATTTAAACGCGTTTAATATCACGAGCAGCGCGGCTACCGCCGCTGATGCGGGAAGATGATGGCGTTTTTTTATTGTTATTTGGGCGGGCGGTGGAGTCCCGTCCGGCGGCGGCGAGCCGGTCGCCCGGGCGGCGCGGGCAAGGCGGCTGACTATGTGTGGCAACTCTGCAATAAAAACATGACCCGAGGATAGAAATGTTAAGAATGACGACGAGGAGCCCTGGACCGGCGTGGGGTTCGGGTGGGGCGGGGGGCACCGGAGGAGGGGCGGATTACCTGGGCTAAAACTTAAACCCGGTCGGCTGCCTCAGGAAATTCGGTGCCCTGTTTCCAGGCCTCCGTTCCTCCTCCTGCGTCTCCTCTGGCTTCTTGGAAGGCGGGGACGGGTGACCGGGGTGGCAAAGGATGTGGTGATGTTCACGATGGTTGAAAGAGTGTAATGTCAGGAATGGAAATGTAGGTGTTGTGGACGATGAGACAATGAAAATGATTATGACGTTTGTGGTAACGTATGGGGGGTCCGACAATGCCTGCTAAGGCCGTGGAGAACCCTTGATGAAGGCTCTCTGATGTCATTATTCCAGAGTCGGCAAGGATGATGAAGTGCCAATGCTCTGCCAATAATTGAACGAATGTCATGACAGGAGATCTAGAGAGAAGCTATTACGTGTCATCGCAAAATGCCAAAATGCCAATGACAGTAATGTAAAATAAATAATTATGAGAGTAAGGATGTAGATAGAACAATTTTGTGGATTATGGCTGCAACATGTAGTTTTTTTTTATTGTGAACACGACAATGGTGAAATGGTGTAGTTGACATCTCTTACAAGGGAGGCCCAACCCAACAGACACAATACATACCAGATCAGTTCCAGTTCCGGAAAACGAAGACGTTTACCGGCAGTGCTGGTCCGCCGGGAGATAAAAGTACCTGGGTCGGCGGTGGTGTCGGCCGCGATGATGACGCAGATAGTCGGAACCGGCGGCGGCGGCGGCGGCGGCAGGCGAGGGCAGCGGCGGTGGCTGAAGTAGCCTGAGGGAGCGCGTCCCTGGTCCCGCCGCAGCATCACGCGAGTCCCGCGCAGGTAGCGGGGACCGCCGCCGCCGCCGCCGCCGCCGCCGCCGCCGCCAACCGCGCCCACGGGCCGCCCGCCGCCGGGATGCGACGGCCCCGATTTCCAGAAGCCCCCAAATCCCGCCCCGGTCTTGGAATTCGTCCGAAATTGGCTGGGAGTTGCCGGTGAATCATCCAGCATTTTGATACATCGTCGATTCGTAACGTAGCTGGCGCTCTCCTTCTTAAATGTTCTTCTAATGGTTAAGGGGCAGAACAAACGATCTTTGCTCGAATTATCAGGCCGTTAATGTTACTAGGATGATCGCAGGAGACTGTTAATGATTTTAGAATGCAATTCTCTGAGGGTAATGGTCGTAGAAATGTAGGGAAGTATGATTGTAAGGTCTGCAACCGTACTTAAAACGAATCACCTTTTTTGCCAAACTTTTTTTAATGACTATATGAGACCAATTTTCTATTAAAGGCATTGTAGAAGTATTACAAATAAAATCTTATAGAATCAACACAGAAATCACGTCATTGGTTTTTGTTCTTTTGGTTGAGCTTGAGAAGATCCATAAAGCAAGTACTGATACGGAACCTTGCTTTACTTCTGGACTTAAACACTTCCTTCCTTTCAAAATTTTACCTAATTTTTATGTTGAAAATAAAGTGTTAGTATATCTCTACAATTATTTATTTTATCCCGTAGAATATAAATTTCCTCCCAGCCATTTGGGATTCTACCATAATTAAAATAAAATATTCCAATAGTGAAATCTACACGTACATTTGAATTACCATCCCTGATCTATTATGGCAAGACGACAAGGAGACATGTGACGAAAATTGAGTATAAAATAATAGGTAATACAGCAGGCCAGTCGAAACATACTTACTCCGTCTTGGTAGTTCACTATCAGTGCAAATAGGCGTAAACACGGGTTTAGTTACCGTTCAGGGTAATTAATGTGAACAATTTTGAATTAAAATCCAGATTTAAATGAATGGAGAATTTGTTTTGAATTTCGTGAATGGCGGTTCTGTAAGACCCTGCAAAATTGATACTGAAATCCGCGACTAACGGTTTAAGGGCTGCTTCATCTGACAGTAGGCGTGTTTTGGCTTGTTCCCGCGTCTCCCCTCGACGCCTTCTTGTCTTTCAACAGCGGAACGGCGTCGCGCCCGCCGCATAACTCTGCCGCGGCGTATGAGTTTTCCGACGGCGCGTTTTGATTTAAATGAAAGCTTAACGGCACGGATTAACTTCTTATTGTCAAGGAGTGACCTGTGAAGGGTGCTTGGCCTACTGGTTCCTTTCTGGGCGTAATTTCGGTTTGACAGGTCTGCGCGTCCCACAATGGCTCGCCAACGAAGGGTCTGACGGCAGCGACCTTAGCGAATGGAGGACCTTTGTGCGGCGGGCCGGGCCGGGCGTCGCGGCGCGGAGCGGCGCGGGAGACGCCGAGCATTGTGGCGCCGCGGGGGCAACGGACGCACAACGGCGCGGCGCCGGCGCGCTCTCTCTGGGCAAGGCCCCGGGGCGGAGGGGGCGGGGGCAACCAAGACCGTGGATTTGAAATATACATTTGATTGTATTCTTCCACACTCTGTAATATGGGATTAGTCAAGTTTGTGTCGATATTTCTGTAGTGGCTGAGAACATTAGATCATTGTTGCACCTCCCGCCTTATAACCAACGGCGCGGTGCGGGCGCGCAGCCACTGGGCAAGGCTCGGGGGAGAGGGGGAGGGTGTTGCGAAGACCATGGATTTGAAATACAGTAGAACCCCGCTAATCTGAACCTCGCAAATCCCAAATTTCGGATAATTCGAACAAAATTCGGGATAAAGGAAAAAATAAAATAAATAAAATACATATTTGTAGTAAAAAGAAAGTATTTTATCCGCAAATCCGAAATTTCGGATAATCCGAACAAAATTCAGGATAGAGAAAAAAATAAATAAAATACATAGTTCTAGTATAAACAAAGAATTTTATCCGCAAATCCGAAATTTCGGGTAATCTGAACAAGACTCGAGATAGAGGAAAAAATAAATAAAACAAATATTTTAAAAATAAAGAAATGATTTTTTAATTACTGAAGAACTGAACAACTAATTATTGAAACACAAGTCGAAATGAAATGTTTATTGCACTGGTAACTAAGGTGTATCACATGTTTATGTTGCAGTAATTTTCACTTAGAGGAAATTACAAAATTGGTAATCTTCTCTTGCCGTAAGGAATATTGAATCTGCATGATGATAGTGATCGCTATGCTACTGTGCCATTTTCTCATCCCACGCCACGTTGCATTGATCTAGTTATCCTATAGATTTATTTGTATATGTACAGTGCATTTTTTTCGGATAATCCGAACTGACCACACCCCAAATAGTCCGGAATACCGGAGTTTTACTGTACACATTCGATGGTACTTTTCTACACAGTGTAATATTGCATTAGACAAGTGTACTTCGATTTTTCTATTACGGCCGCTGACATTACGTCTTTGTTGCATCTCTTGCCTTATAAAATTAATATTTTTATATTAATTCGGGAATGTCCTTCTCAATGGGGCTCGTGACCCCGGAAATGTGCTTACCACTGTTAGAAAGATTAATTCTATAAAGTAGGAGGCGTAACAATGTCTTGTTATCGACCACTATAGAAATATCGAAGTGTAGCTTGATAATCTCACATTTTTGTAAATTATTCAGTACTACATATTTTTTTGTATACCAGCATTATAACCTTTTCTGTTGTAAGAAATCGTTCATAAAAGGGCCTTTTACAGCACAAATGATGACGTTCAGAATTGTAGGCCCGAATATTTGCTTCATCATACATTCAGCCAATTGGGGCGAGGAATCGTGGGGTGGTAGCGGTAAACGGAACAGTCAACCACCGTTCTCTCGCTGACAGGTGACAAAAACTCGCTCCTAACGTCGTTCGTTTTCAAGACATGTACTCGTGCATTAAAGCTTAACATTAAAACTAATTGCATAAACTACTATTGTTTACTACTCACACCCTGTGAGCGATGTGCCAGGCATAGGCTAATTGGAATCTTCGGATCTTCAAATAATTCAATAGAAATTTATATTTTGTGTTCATTTTTTGAGATGTCTTAATTAATACTGAGACCCATTTTCCTTCGATATTAAAGCTCTCGTAACTTCCCTTTGCAAGTTGTCTGTGAAGTTCGCATCTACAGTATGCTACGGGGAGACATTCTAATATGTATGATGTTTAAGCGTATACTTAAAACAAATTACTTTATGTAATTTAAATTACAATAAAGACATTATTAATAATTTTTATTGGCAATTTATAATTCTTTTTGTTTGTATTTGTAACAGTTGGCCACAAAACTATAATTCTTGTGGCATATGTGTTTTTTATGAATAGCAAAATCTGAAGCAAAATTTAGGGTACTTCCAGTGATACAAGAATTAACACTCTGCAGCACCTCATCACGCACCACGAGATCATTTGAACGAGATCATTTTTGAAATATTTTTCGATAAATAGAAACTAATATATTTTTTCTTTTGAGACTGATTAAAGTTTAAAATTGTGAAGTTTTTAAGAAATTGAATTTCGTATAATTTTAAAAATTATATTGTGAGTCGAAGTGTCTGTAATAAAGTCTTATTATTTAAAATATCCTTTGATACAACGAATGTCATAAATATATTATACGAAACCGTCCTAAAAACAGTAATGATATAATACAACATTTATGTTGTATTATACCATACCTATAGGTAATTATAAATTAATTATATGCTTTTGGCTGTGGCTTGAATAGGTACAGCATTTAGTAATAAGAATCGCAGTGAATCAGTCCCAATCACAAATCGCAGTGAATCAATCACAAATAAATGGAAAATGAAAATTATATTGCAATTTACCTTGGAAAGAAAGTACTTAAATGTTTATTTCCAATGAAATACTGACATAAAATGAATCTAGTATTTAAAGACCAACCTAGTTTTCCTTTCAAGATGTCTGTAATATTCTGAGTAAAAAATCCCGTAACGTTAGTGGATATAATCCATTAGAAAATATTGTTTTACAAGAAAGTATATAGAGATAAGAATGTTTCATGTGTATTCTAGCAATAAAAAATGGGAATAAAAAAAAGTAATCTACATTGAAGAGTGTATAAGACACTAAAAAAATCTAACAAGAGTTTACAAAAGCTCTCAAAGTAAGACAGTAACAAACAGGATAATTACTGTTCTATTCATTTCATAGATACATTTTTAATAGGTGAGATGATCTCAATGTCTCTAAAAAATAAATATATTGCATAATAAATACATTACAACACCATATTGACACATTTGCATGTTAAAGATCAGTTTCTCTTTGTGTTGCGATCTAGTAGTCCAATCGCTCTGGACGATTTGTGTGTGCTGCTAATTGCCCAGGCAGTTCACACGGCACTCTATGAATAATGAATCACTCTCTCATTGACTAATTGATTGAGTGCGTGCAGCGCGGCGCCTGGGCGTGAGGCGCGGTCACCATACGGATCGGGAGGGGGAGGGAAGGGCGGCACCGAAAAAGGAATAGATGAACACCCGTAGAAGAAAAAAAGCTAATGAAGAAAAGTGGAAGTTTTATTTACATGTTAGAAGGGAAATATAATAAACTAGTCGTATTACCGTGTGCTGCCGTGTCTAAATGGACGACGACTTTTTGAAGACGACTGATAGTAGATTCGGATTAATATCTTATGTGCGTAAAATAGTGACCAAACTAAGGGATCCTCTTTCACTTTCTCGTATACATACGTATATACGTATGCTGTGCGAAAAAACGACGGATTTTAGGCGAGAAAAAAATTAATTGTCAGGCTTTGGTAACGAAAAAGTACATTAAATCAGTTGCTAAAACAGAGTGAGAGAAAGATCCTCAAACAAGGGGTATAGCCAGAATCCCTGTTTTGTGGGTCACTGGTGCCGAAAAATCAATTGAAAGCAAAACGTTCGTCCGTCCGTCCGTCCATGCGTCTGTGAACACTACTAGCGCCTAAACCATGAGTAGGATTTTTTCCAAATTGAAGAAAATCCTCTTTATTTCGCTCTAGTTAAATCTTTGAAATTTTAAAAAACATTCTTTAAAATTGGGGTATTTTCTATGAAAACCTTCTGACATTTTAAAAATTTTCTCAAAAACGCCTCCAAATTTTTTCTTTAAATTTCTTGTAAGAATAAAGTAAAATACACTTACAAAGGTGGCAAGGTCCGATTTTCACGGTTAACTAAATTTTCGAAAATTGCAAAAGTTTGATTTTTTTTCGGGTTCTTCCCACGACTACCAAATTGAAGATAGAGATTTTTCCTTCAAATGAAATTTATTGTCGATACGTAGATCTTTCATTAAAGTTATATACATTTTAGCAGTTTTCTCGCGATATGGCGTGTAATATTTGCAATTTAAAAAATACAAAAGCAAGATTTTCTCAAAAACGGCTCCAAATTTTTTCTTTAAACGTTTGGTGCTAAATTCACTCTATAAGATGACATAAACGCCATAAACGCCTATTCTTTGCTTTCCAAATTTACAAAAAAATTATTTTCTCTCACGTCGCTCATATTCACATTGGCGGCAAATTTATTCACATTATTGTATTTATTTGTACACATGCTTTAAATAATGTCATAAAATTTCTCGAAAACTCAACAGCTTTTTGGGGGAAAATGAATCCAATTCCGCATTTTAAGAAACGTTCAAATGCAATTTTATCAAAAAAGGCTCAAAATTTTTTCTTCAAAATTGTCCAACTGATAGTGCTAATTGCACTGTGTAATATGACGTAAAATTAATTTTGGTGTATTCTTTTGTTTTTTAAAAAATTACACAAATGTATTTTTTTAATGTCTCTCACTTGTTAATATGCATATATCCCGCAATTTGTGTACATTATTTTATTTCTGATTGAATGTGCTTCAAATGACTTTAAATAAAGTTTTTCGAAAAAATAGATATCTGTGAAAAGAACTTCAAATTTTGCATTTATAGTAACGCTTAAACGCCATTTTTTTACCGCTCTATTTTTTCAATGAAAATTGCCATTAAGGATGAGATTTTACTCTATAATTTTCTTAAAGTAATATTTCGGTTCTCCCATCAGGAAACCGAAAAATTGAGATGTCAATAAACGTACTTGGGGGCAATAGATGGCAGCTGGCAAGAGGATGGGGCAAGACCGTAAAGTCAATCCACACCAAGGAAATTAGAACACTTTACTACGAGAAAGTCTGTGCCATTCAGTTATATTTATGCACGAATATTCTTGTATGTTATTAGGGGGTCCCATCTAGCGGAGGCCAAGCAAGTGCTTATTTAAGATAAGATAAATTTATTTAAACTGCAATTGGGTATAACCCGGTGGCAGTTAATTACATAAATAAGATAATAAATGCCATGCAAATAATATATTAATGGTAATAATAATGCTAAAATGATAGTAATAACAACAAAAACAACAACAACAATAATAATAATAATAATATAAAAACTGCTGATTCACAAAACAATATATTTCATGAAAAAGAAAAGAAACGTCTATCATCTAAAGCCGCACTGGGTGTTTATACAATTAAGACAGCACTGCAGTATCCTTCACGTCACTTCACTTCACTTCACTATAACACTAAAAACATTTCCTTCATTATTTCTCTCCTCTACACTGCATGACACTACACTTCACTGTATAACTTAATATTCTTAGTTATTTTTCTAATGCATTAATCAAACCCTGTCTGAATGGAAATATTGTAAGCTTGTACAGTAGTTCCAGAGAAAGTCTGTCTTGGCCTTTCCCTCCGTGCTGATGGCGGTTGCAAGAGCACGACCGTAACGAGCTAACGGCGACTGTTCCTTGCTTCCCATATCTTCCTCCATGAAAGAATCATATTCAGAACATGCCCGATTGCTTTTAGGTTTCTTAATTTTGTAAACTTTAGATAGTTTTCCACGAAAAATGTGTGTGCAGTGGCTTGTAACAGCGATATTTGTCAGTGAAAAACCCTCCTGCATTAGAATAAAATTCCCATTAGCCATTTTTGAGAAAGATTTGAAAATGTCCAAGAGACTTCATATGAAGTACCTCCCAACATGAAAATATTTATTTCAAATTCAAAGAGCCGATACATCAAGTAGATTGATTGAGTAATATCAATTTTGGAGAAAATTCTTTGTATGATTTAGCCGCTAGCGTTGTTCACAGACAGGCAGATGGACGGACGGACAGACAGGCCTTTTGCCGTAAACCAATTTCCGGTATCTAGGACTCACAAGTCATGGAGAACGTGTTATAGGAAGTAATTTAGTACATGCAAGAACAAGAATTATTCCCTTTTTTTTAATATTAAGAACCTACAATACAAATTTTTCGTTTACGATAATAGTACATAACTTTCTCTGCACTGCGTACTATGCAAGGAAGTAATAAGAGATTCTATACATATTATAAATCAGTTTTTATGACTAAAACTGAAACATCGAAGTGTATCTGTATCTCCTATACTTGATTTGGTACAGTTCATGTTTAAATATTTCATTTCATTATTACGAGTGTTTAATATTTCTAAATTTTGTCTCAAAATTTAATCTCACAATGACAGAAATAATGGGTTGAAACTGTTCCAATTTCAGCACTGATTCCTATTTCATTAAGGTTTTTTTTGCTAACGATATGAAGTTTGCCTTCTCAGAGACGTGAGCGATACAGAATAGACAGATGTGGCAGGTTAATTTGTTACGAAGGACAACGAATGAGAAGATAATTAGAATAGGTTTAAAGCGTATAAACTTCATTAAGATTAAATCTTCTATGAAAGCCGTTTCTTCATAATTATTACTTCTTGTTCACATGACTTAGCCGCTTCAGTCTGAAAGTAATAATGATGTTAATGATAGGTCAACGATTAAGGGCTTCTGTATTTGGCAAGGTTATCAGAACCTCTGTGCGAGAATCTGTGCGTGGTATTATTATCATAATTACGTAAAAAGATAAATACAAAAGATCTTGGCATAATGGTACACAATGTGATATGTCTTGATTTAGAATGCGTTAACGTCAGTTATAACTAGATTTTCTATTGGATTAGGTACATTATATGCCCAAGTTGTTAGTGCTAAAATAAACATCAATAATTCGTATTTCAGATGTTCAACTGCTCATACTTAAACATATATCTCTTATCTACTACTTTATCACGTTGGTGCAGTTCATGTGTTGGTATTCTGACGATTAAATTGGGAGGATCCTCATATTGTTTGTTTTCCCTTGTCCTTTAGATTTTTACTAACGGATTTGCATTAATCACCAATTACCACAGAATGTTGATATCCACAGCTTTATTTTGTCAAAATGGTTTTGATTGTATGTCCAGCGTTCGTTTCATTATAGTGCTGGTGATGAGGACATGTTATCAAACCATCCAAATTATCTTCTGCTCAACTTATCGTGACTCATAGGCAACTGCCGGTCCTGCGTAAGCCAGATAACCCAATAAATAAGAGATCATGAGAAGAATAAATGCTAAATAAATTAACACGATGTAGTGGTCTCTGCGTTTGCCATGAGGATTCAGAAGCAATTATGTAAGTTTCTAAAAATAAGGCTAGTAATTGATAATACCGAAATTATGAACTTGTGTTCTGTGTGTTAAACAGCAGTGTATATCTGAAATCCACCGATGCCACATCAATAATGCATGGATACATTATGTAATGAAATCCCCTTAGGAAGAACAACATCACATCCTGAGCAGTTTGCACGATGAATCATCGTTCAGCTTCGATTTCCACCTAAGCGATGCACAGTAAAACATTACAAATTACATGCATACTTTCAGCAAGAACGTAATATTATCACGGGTTAAATAAACCACGTACACCTGGTAGGTCTTGCATAACAATGGCAATTTCGTCCTCAGGCGCGTCATCCATTGACGTCACGGAAGGGAAAACTGCCGGCCCATGCTGCCAGCGGATGATGCGCCTTTGTCATCGCCCGTAGGAAGAAATCGCCTGCTGCCCGTGTCCACATCTGTACTTTCTTATGACTCGTGCATGCGTCAGATGTTCCTAAGGTGAAGAGAAATCTTGATTTATGTTCAGTAATAGCATTCGGATCGAAATAACGTTCACCGACATGACTCATCTCTTGAGCTGTAAAGAAGAAATACCTTTAAAATCAATTAACCATTCAGCAACACTTCTTAGTTCTGACATTTTCAGTATCAGAATCTTCGAGGAGGAGATTCGAAAAGCAGGTTTGATGTAACAATATTAATTCACTTATTACTTTAGCTCACTGACTTACGAATCTATTAGAAAAAAATCAACCTATGTATCACACGTGTGTAATATAATGTTGGGTTTAAATGAACTTTATTACAAAAACATCGTTTCAGAAGCTAGGTATCTAAAAAATAAAATAGGAAAACAGAGTACTTGACCCGTTGTCAGAGGGCACATTTATAATCATTATTGCCCAAAGTAGAGGCCAAGACACATTTTTGCACTATATTAACCTAAACCATCATAATTATAAATATATAAACAAATACATGTTTCTTTAGTTGACGTTAATCTTTTAATCATGATTTTATTCATTATTTATTTTTTCTTTAATTTTCTTTCAGCAATGGGAAGTAGTGAACTGACATTCTTGTCACTTTTGTTATAAAGCACATTTTCTCTGGAAGAACTGTAATCTTTTGGAATTCGACAAACAGAATAAAATCTTTAGCGTGTTTGAATGTAGCTCGCTTCTGAGAAACACGTCCCTTTGCCGAAATGATTTTTTAAAATAAAATGTTAGATGATTTTATTGTAGCGAAGCTCATTCAGAATCACTCAGTTTCGGGATCGCATGTGAAAAGGCGATTGTACTGGGATTCTGATTATTTTCCATGAATGAAAAGTGTATTGAATCTTAATATTATTCCATAATTGTCTTCACAACTTTTCTTCAAAATTGACTTACGGGCCAAAATGAGAGGGCACAAAAAACTATTATAGATACCCACAACTAAGAGAACCACAACTAACACTTTCAGAAGTGTGCAAATCCACCCAAAAAATTACTATTTCCACAATTTTATCCAGGCAAATGTCAAAAAATGTTTCATCTTCGTTTAAGTTGAGCATGAAGTAGGAAAACCTTCAACTGCAATATCCGATTATTCAGCTGATTTTTATGTACAAAATAACGTAGATGATTCTGATTCTGTCGTAGTTTTAATTGTCTCTGAGTAGACGTCTACTCAGAGACCATTAAAATAAAAATTAAGAGAAGCGTTCAACTTGGCAAGAAATGATGACTTTTACCATTCCTTTGTGATTACTGTTAACTATTACTTAAACATAGTCACATTTTTTCTCGGGTGTCACATTTTAAAGACTTCAATTTCCTTCGTTAATTTTGGAATGATTAAACATCTAAAATTTCAGAATACTTCAGGAGTGTTCTCTATTTGCTTTATTACAGTTTGTTTAACAAAAACATGTTTGCCCATTGTGGCGAGGGCATTGAAGTTTAGTTGAACTTACATGTTTAAGTATTAGTAAGAAAAAAAACAATTGTAGAAAAAGAGGGTCACGCAGAAGCAGTTAGAACTTCGGTTTATCTTAACATCGGCCGAGATTTATTGTGCTACTGGCGCTATGTGCACCTTGGTTGATAAGACAGATAAAACTCCTAATTGCTGGTCATCCAAGGCTTTGATAAAGGTGTTATCTATCACTTAACTATAGATTAAATCCGTGCTTTGAGTCAAGTACCTCAATATCCTTTTTGAACACGTGATTTGAGAATCTTGCACGTTCGTAGAGTTCTCGAATGCGAAAGTTTCACAGATCACGTGTTCAAAATCTCTATTTATAAGTTATTGTGTGGCTGAATTTTTGAGCTCACATTTGGGTAAAGACTAGGTTAAGCTCAGATCTTCTCCATTTGTGTGAGTTTTTAAGATACAGATTAGTTTAATGATTTTAATTTCATTTTTGTACTTTTAATGTAGGAGAAATATTAACTATGCACGTTTTCTTGCTCCATAATTTCTATCCCCACTCTTTTACTATTATGAATAAATGTACTAATAAACGGTTTGAAAACTAGAAATGTAAAACATACTAACTAGGCAAACGATAAATTGAAAAATGATTTGCTTGTATTACTAACTCAACAGCAACTCGCCAATCAGTTCATTTATAGCAACATGATAAATTTTTTCCTGATATTGTCAATAAATTTGTTTAGATTAGAAAGCACGATGAAGCAAGGAAATTGCTAACAATTTGTGAATGGCAAGAAGAGTGCCGCTCATCGAGATTATTTGATAGTTTTCGTGTACTTCCGTTTTACATTCCGTTACTTCAACGGTCGTTGACGAATATAGATCGAAACAGTCATTTAAAGCTCGTTTGAACTTCAAATGAATGAGGTAGCCTTTGATCTGACCGCCTTTCTTGAGACCGTTACGTTTCCGTGAACTGAATTGTTTGAAATATTCACAAAGTTTTTAAAATGAATTTTTGGTTGTCGTTTAGAAGTCGTTCATTCACAAGTTTGTTTATTTTATTTCTAATCCTGCCTACGACCTTTGGGACTAATATTTTCAATATTCCGTTTTCTTTGATGGAATTTAAGATTTTAATTTTTAACACATAAATAATTCAAAGGAACATTTTTATTTCTTATTCCTGTCTTAAAGGAAATTGCAAGACATATCGATTGGAGATCTGATCTGCAATCAGGCTCTTCGTTTGTAAAATCATGAATAATATTGGTTGCTCGGTAATCCGAGATTTCTTTTTGCAATTAACCTTACAAATTGACTTGATAAATGTTTTTAGAGAGCAATGTAGATCGATTCACAGAGGAAATAAATAAGGGAAATTAAAGACAAACTAAATTGACTCATGAGAACATTCCGTACTTTGTAAACAGAGTTCTTTTAAAAGTGAAAATAGTTTAATACTGGAACCAATTTCAAACAATTTTGAAAACTGATTGTACGGAGTGGAGATACTCAGAAAAATTGCACCTCCAAAAACGCAAGAGTGGGTTCAAAAGTTTCATTATGTAGATTACACCATACAAAACCTGACTCATTTTTCTGGGGACACGAAAACCGGATTTTAAGTATGGAGGAAAATGATTTCGGACGAATCTCTACAGACTGACCTTTCAGGTGCCGGAAATCCTGAAATTCAGGAAAAGTTCTTCCGTACTGCTATCTGTGAGAATATTATACTTTTATCAGCATTATAGCTTTAGAAAGGTGTTACACATTAACTATTAAGAATCATAGAACATATCCATACAGCATTCCAAAGAAAACTACATACTATATCAACCTTTCTAGACAGTTCACAAGCATAGACAGGCCATCATGGTCTCATTTACAAACGTAGAATCAATGACACACCCAAATATCTAAATCAACACAACATCATCTGTAGCTTCATAAGCAATAGAACGTTTTTAGTTTCAGTAGATAAACACCTTTCAAACCCCAAACCAATATATACTGGACTTCCTCAGGGTTCCACCTTGTCACTTATATTACTTAACCTTTACACAGCTGATATCCCTACACCCAACACAATCAAAACAGCACAATTCGCAGATGATACAGCATTGTATTGTTCTAGCACATCACTTGATAAATTAAGAAACACAATACAGCAACATCTAAACCAAATAGATTTTTGGTCAAACAAATAGAAAATTCAATTAAACCCATCTAAGTCAACACGAAAAAATATTTTCATTGAAAACATTTTCAACACCACTTCCCACTGCACATTAACACCATTCCTTGGACTCCACAAAACAAAACAGTGAGATATCTAGGACAGCATTTAGACGTTAAACTCAACTGAAAAGAACCTTAAAACAACAAAAATTAAACATTAAAACAAGAAAAAAGCCAAACTAATCGAATTAAACCACAGAAAAATAACAAAAGAAAATGCCAAACTCGTAAATATAGCCATAATTAGACTCCTAATTCTGTATGCTTGCCCTGTCAAGATTAATCCAGCAAAAACCAATAACGATAAAATACATGTCATACAGAATAAATTCCTGCGAACAATAACCAATGCACCCTGGGTCATTACAATCAAACAACTTCATAAAGAAATTTCAATAAAACCTATCATAAAGTACATCATTAAGATATCCCACAATTTTTACAATTACATGTCAACAATTACACAACTATCCTACTACAATCTAGACAAAGCACTCATAAACTCCAACAATATAAAAAAACGATTTCCCAAACCTGTATTTTACATTCAATTTGCAAATTTGGATGATTCTTTGTGAGGTGCTCTGAAGGTTTCCTCTCCCTATGAAATAGTTGTAAAGAAATAATAGTTTGGTTTCTTAAAATAGATTATAAACATCAAAAACGTGTGAAAAAGTTTGTACTGTAAAATTGAACCATGTATTCTAATGAAAATAATAAAATGATTTAAAAAAAGGAAGGTGTTTAGCCTCTGGTTTACACACTATTCAAACATCCACGTTCTTCATTCCTCGTACGATCGGATTATCATCGTCTTCACGAACACATTCAACGTATAAGTTACACGAGTAGATTTTGGACATTAACTAGGAAAGAATATTCCAGGAAACTTTTCTAACCATAACGATCTACCAAACGGACTTCAGGGCGTGATATTCAAATCACCTTTGGTTTTACGCTAAGTGTCAACGCCGCTCAAACAATAATTTTGACCGCACGGGTATTAATTACCAATTATTTATGCGTGCAAGAACGTTGTAAAGTTGAACTCCATCAAGAAAATAATATAACCCCCATTTTAATTCAGTAAATTTAAGAAAACGCAATTCGCTAACACTTGAAGTTGAAAAAAAGTGAACGTGAAGGATGCAAAAATGATGACAGCAGTGATGAGGATGACGCCACTCGTACGTCACAAGAAACCCAGATCGCAGACAGCCGCGTGGTAGTCAGGTAGGAACAGGACCGTCCAAAACCTGCTGTTGTTTTTCGGCGCGCCCGCCGCGGAGGGCGGGCGGTGCGCGGGCGCGGGCGCGAGGGGCGTCACAAGGGGCGGCGCGCCGGCAGCCTCCGGGCGGCTCCTTCCGCCGCTCCCGTGGGGATCGCGTTACGCGCGTTTCGAGACGGGCGGAACAATAAAAAGCGCAACATCTCGTTACAGCGGTTGCGCGCGCGATTGACAAAAGGGCAAAGGGCGGGCGAAAGGAGCGGGGCCGGGCAGGCGAAAGCGTCGACCGCCGCCTTTTCAAGGGCGCCGCTTTCCCAGCGGCGGACGGGGAAAGGAAAGATGCGCGCGCCCACACCGCGCCCTTCCCTGCGCCCCGCGAGGGGAAGGGAGTCGCCTCTGGGGGAGGTGGTGGACGCGCATGGAGTTGGCGGGATGTGGTCGACGCACTCGCTGACAGTGACGACTGCCGCAGAGTCACCCCTTGACTCCAGAATGTGACGCGGACCCCGCTTTGCAGGCAAAAAAAAAAAAAAAAACCCACGGTGGAGCTTATTTCCAAAGAGATACCGCGAGCGGTGGCTCAGTGCGTCAATTGATGTCACTGCAGTGCCTCTGAGCGGGAGGTCCTAGGTTTGAGATCCGACGGCGGCAGGATTTTCGACACTAGCTTGTCAGCTAGGTCGAATTAAGTCGCTACCACACATGCCGGGAGACCGGTCGGGGACTTGGTGGGACACTTGGCTGGTAAAAACTCCACTAGTCGACGGTAGGTCGGCGCCGGATCTCTCCATCCAGTGGGTGAAGATCACAGCCACAGACCGATGAAAGACATGCACTACACTTACGGGAATAATGGCCTCAGTAGTTGACGCGCCCGGAATCAGTTATCAATCAATCCAAAGATATATGTCTTCATGAAATACAATTTTAAGGAAGCGAAAGTATTCACATTTATCCTGTAATGAAAGACAAGATTCCGGATTATTAGAGAAAAAAATTATACTGAAGCAATTTTAATACAAAATTACTACAAAAGCAATTTTTGAGCACAATATTTGACAGCGTGCTGAGCCAGTGCCTAGAGAAAATATTGACTCATAAAAAACGAGCACACAAACGGAAATGGGACAGGCGTGTGCAGCCTAAAGCAAGGGGGGGGGGGACAACTTCATTTCTCGGCCCCCTCTGGACCCCCTTTTCCCATTAACTATTTTATTAACATACCAACATATTTTACTAGTAAATAAAGCATACTACAAGAAGAATGAAATTATAACTTTCATGATACCATTAATAAATACAATTGATTTTATATTAATCCGTTTACAGGATTGCTAGTTAATTTCCATAACCTGTTCCCTAAATGTTGTGAATCAATTCTCCAAACTGTCAGTTTAAATAAAGTGAAATAAGCGATTGAACACGTACGGAAATAAAATATATTATGAAGAGCCATGAGGGTCCTTTGGAAATTATCAGGGAGGACCACAGCCCCCTGGCCCCCTGGCTCCCTGGCCCCCTGTGCAGATGTCAATGGGAAATAGAGATAAGTCGGTTTAGATATAAGATTTTCAATGATCACAATATCTTACGAAGTTTCTTTCAAGAATTATTTCACGTCGAGAAAACCTGGCTAGATTGTAGAGAAAAGAGACTGAATTTCTCACAGAGCAGCTCCATGTAAGGGGCAAGTGCTAGAAACAAGAACAGGGTGAGTCTTGTGTTCTTCACAAATCATTGGAAAATTTTCATTTTTTTATAGAACAATCGGAAACAAGAACAGTTTTACCACAGATACTTTCAAACTTCAATTAGGAAATTATAACTTAGAATTTGCTGCGACTAAAAGAGTTAAAATGAGTGATGTGTGTTGTGCAGTTCGGTGAACTGCTGAATAGCATAAGCAATGAAAAACCAAGTATTGTGGCGCTGTGAAGTGCAGTAAACTTGACCACCGCGAAGTTTAGACATGAATTCACTAAGTATGAAATATATGAATTAATATAGCTAGTATTTATTTTAACTTATTTCTCATTCCATTTCATTGTAGTATTCCATTTACTTTCAAATTCTATTATTATTTTCTAGATCTGATATTGAAATTGCCACCGAGTTATATCCAATATTAAAATTTCGTAAATCTAAGTCACAATGCAGCTCGTACACTGCCTATAATGTGTTTCTTTTTGTACAAGTGAAAATAAAGTTAATATAAATAATAAATTGATATTTCGTTTTTACTTTAGATGAAAAGGATGACAATTGAAAAGAAAGTTGACAGTACTAAGTGAAAATTTTCTTATTTATTCAGAGCACTTACTTTTGAATGAATATTTAACGACATGCTGCTTCCAATTCTGTTGAAAGAGTGTAAACAAAAAGAAAAAAATTAAGAAGATTATTGAAAAACAGGGGAAAGTTTTGGAAGTTAGAATTTTCAGGTAACATGGACGATAAAAATGTCCTTAATACAGAAAAAGATATGATAGAGCAGATTCTGCAGCTTTAGCTGAACACCGAGAAGATACAGAAAAGTTGACGTAAGATAAAATGTAGATAGTGCGTAAGATTGCATTATGCTCGCCAGCAATTATCTCACCCGAACAGAAGTATCAGGCTCAGAAGAGCCCGTACCTTTCGCAAAGATTTATTTCAAGTGCTCAACTAGGAACTGACACACCTCCAACGCGTTCGATTGCCCATTCAAAGTTCGCAATTTTCCTGATTACCGTTCCTGGAATTCCTAGATTCAACCGCACGAAGGCATTGACGAAGGCAGACGCCACGTGCGTTCGTGAAGAAAGACACAAAACAACTCTCGGCAGCGCGTTTGTAGCGCTCTCTGACGCATTCCACACACGCTAACGAGCTCCATTAGCGGGATAAACGCCCGGTCAGGCGCACCACTCTGTACCCCGTCCTTCTGCGGACGCCTCACTTCACACTCCACACCTTGCGATGCGCAATATTCCGCTAGAGCGGTAAAAAAGGGCAACCCTTCGCCGCAGGTAGAAGGCGGCGGCGGCGGCGGCGGCGCGGGGCGGACGCTGTGTGAGATGGGTTGGGGGCGGCCGGGGGGCGGGGGGCGTAGGGTGCGGCGCCGGGCCGGGCGGTCGGCTCCTGCGCATCCCCGGAGGCGGTGGCGGTGGAGGAGGAGGCGGCTCTCTCGGCGACAGCTCGGCGCGGCGGTGGGGCGCAGCGGCGCCTGGAGAGGGGGCGCCGCCGCGGATGAGCCAGCCGGAGCCCGCCTCTGATGATCCGACCGAAGCGCAGCCGCGGCCCGCCGCCACCGCCGCCGCTGCCTCCGCCTCCACAGTCGCCTTCGCTATCGCCGCCGCCTCTGCTCCTTCCGCCATTACCACAGACTCTGCCGCCACCGCCGCCTCCACCACCTCCTACACCGCTGCCTCCATCGCTGCCTCCTCCACTACCAGCACCTCCGCCATCGCCACCGCTACCTCCGCCTTCACAGTCGCCTTCGCTATCGCCGCCGCCTCTGCTCATTCCGCCATTACCGCAGACTCTGCCGCCACCGCCGCCTCCACCAACCGCCGCCGCCTCCATCGCTGTCTCCTCCACCTCCACCTCCGCCACCGCCCACCGCTACCTCCACCCTCGCCTCAACAGTCCCTTCCGCTATCGCCGCCGCCTCTGCTCTTTCCGGCATCGCCACTTCCACTGCCTCATCTACCGTCACCTCCATTACCTCCTTCACCGACGTCTCCATCGCTGCCTCCTCCACCACCGCCGCTTCCACCTCAACCTCCACAGTCACCACCGCCTCTGCTCCTTCCACCACCGCTGCAGACTTCGCCGCCACTGCCACTTCCACTGCGTCATCCACGGCCGCCTCCACCACCTTCTTCCCCGCTGCCTCCTCCACCATCGCCTCCACCACCGTCGCCGCTGCCTTCGCCTCCACAGTTGCCTCCGCAATCGCCTGTGCTCCTTCCGCCACCGCCATTTCCACTGCCTCATCTACCGACGCCTCCATCACTGACTCCTCCATCACCACCACCGCCGCCGCTACCTCCGCCTCCACCTCCGCCACCACAGTCGCCTCCGCTATCGCCGCCGCCTCTCCTCCTTCCGCCGTCTCCTCCCATCGCTGCTTCCTCCATCACCGTCCCCGTCATTGCCACATTTTCCCCCTACATGCCACCTTTTCCTTCCACTGCCACCTCCACCAGAGATGACGTCGAGCGGCCGTGCTGGCAGAACCGCAACAGAAGTGGAAACGGTGGAGAGAGAAAGCACTCACTCATTCACAAAGAAACTTACACCGCAAAAGCAAAAGCCTGGCACTGTGAACATACGCATAAACATGAGACAAAAACTGTGAAGGTTCGCAAACTCCAAACGTTATACGTACGTTCACGTTCACATGATATCAGAACAACACATCTCGCAGTGGTCGCTAAAGTTCTGATGCTTCTGAGCATCAGCTTGCTCTGATGCTCTGAGCTTCTGAGCAAGTACGAAAAAATTAACGTTTTCAAATTTTACTGTTAGCTGACAAAATAAACCACAACAGAATTAACTTTCATGAATCTATTGGCATTAGCACATGTCTGATATGCACACGCAAAACATAATGAACAAAACCAGAAGCTCACACAATCAACTATAAGACTGACACCTAGCGCGGGAGAATGCAAGCAGCTGTTTTCGTGAGTCATCTGCCTGAGCTCTGTGGAGCAACTCCAGGTTTGACAAAGTGGGGGTTACTCTGCGATCTACTGACTATTTCCCCCGACGTAACTCGCGATCCACAGTTTGGCGATATCTGCACTCCCGTGTACCGCAGCATGATCCAAAACAGTTCTAGCCTTTTTGATACACAGGAACTAATGTAGTTCGTTAGAACATACATTCCCATCCGTAATACTTCTCATCATTGCTCATGACACGCTGTGAAGAAACATTCATTGCGCTCAAGATATTTGAAATAATTATCATTAGGACTAGGATTTACATGTTATTAATTATAAGTTAGTATTTTCATTAATTACGATCAACGTTTAATCAGAGGTTTACGAATCCCACGGTATTGAAGCAATGTGACACCCATTTAATTACTCGCGTTTTTTAATATTTCCAGATGCAGTACATATGTTCACATAGGAAAACTGACATTTATTTGTAGTTTTGAATATTTCATACACAATACTAGATTGATATCAAAATAAAATTGAATGTTTCAAAATTATTCTTGGAATGTTATTTTTAACTTTTATTGCAATTTTATGTGGTGAATTAAGTGCAGAAGTAGATATGGACTTAACCGGACAATTGAAAGGATATTGGAAGATTTTTGATGGAATCTGTTATTACTTGTGTTGAGCAGCAGTTTAGACAGCTAGTCTGCATTTCATGGATTAGGCTCGAGCGTGTTCCGTCGTCATATGTTTTACTTCCATTGTTTATTTGGTCTTCCCAAGTCTTTTCAACTATGTGTTTGAAAGTGAAAAGATTTTTTAGGTAGTCTTGAATTTTCCATCTTTTGTGTGTTGATATCACTTGTTTCCGCATTTAGTCATTTTGCTTCCGGTTCCTTCGGCATGTAGTTTTCATTTACTCTTCTGATTTAGAATATTCTTCTTCTCTAGCCTCTCATTTCTTAATTGGCTCATTACTATTCATAACATCATATTAAATATTCAGTCAAAATGGTTCTTCTCCAATCATGTTTATAGGACTAGGTACTGCTATCATAATATTCTATGCGCTAGGACGCTCCACACCGAGCCGAGTCAGAGCCTTCTTTAAAAATTTCATTTAATTGTACTCACTAGATCACTGGGAAACAAGTGAAGGAGACAACACTTACAACGTGTTATGATTGTGGGGAGTACGCAATTTACGTTTTCTTTTGTTACAAGCTGCAGCTCTTTCTACCAACATAATTTCTGTTGCTAGCATTCTCACCAGTAAAATGCAACTGCGGCGAGACTTGCCTGGAGCCTGTAGATAACATTTGTTTGTGTAGGCTTTACAAAAACATTGACGTCGGCGATTTTACAGGTATTGGAAAAGGCGCAGCCATTGTATTAACATCGGTGCTAGGGTTGTTCATAGCATTGCCGTTTGCGTTTGTTACATGTTGGCTTTAACGCGGACTTTGATGTTATTATTCACGCACGTGTTAAGAGCGCCGACAGTTAATGCAGTGTTGGAATTAGGGATGACAAAACAACACCGATGCATTTCACTAGAAACATCGATATATTAACATCGATATTTTGCTTTCGATGTTTTCTTCACATCGATATTTTCTTGCATTAACATCGTTTTTTTTATATTAATTTTTTAATTTAAAAAAAATAAAGAGGTTTAGGCACTTGTACAGTAGCAGCAATCCACAGCAATATCGTTTTTTCATCCTCTTTATCACGCCGCACATTTCATCTGTTCAGTCTAAAGGAATTTTAGGTGGTTTTACTTCGATGGTGAATGAATGGAAGTGACTAAAGGGTAAAGTAGCGAAACACGATGTTCTTTATTGTTAATTTTATTCATTACATTCGATAATAATTTTTATTAACAATTTTTATTAACATACTAGTAACATGCTAGTAACCAAACAATAAAATATATCCGTTTTACGTACTGTAAATAAAAATAAAAAGGAAAATTGCTTGTTTATTAGTCTAAAATTAAAACATCGATGGTTTAAACATGGAAGTTCTTTCGGCGGTTTTCATCGACATCGAAAACCCTTGAGTGATGTATCGATGATTTGGTAAAATTTGCCATCGCTAGTTGTAGTCGGGCGCACCGCCGCGGCGTCGGCGTGGCCATTGCAGGTGGCGCTGGCGTGCGAGCGCCCAAACAACAGGTTTCATTCTTCTTCCCGGAGCCGCGCCGCGCCGCGCCGGGGCGGGGCAGCGGGCGACCGCCGCAGCGGTAGCTTCAGAATTTATAGCGGCGGCTCGAGGTTGCCGGATTTAGTATTCGCGACAAAGCAAGAATGCGGGGCAGGCCCCCATTCAGCGGGCAGGCGCGCTTTGTGAAATGCCGCGCGCTGCCCCTCGCCCGGGAACTGATCCGCGGACTCCCGCTCGCCACGCTGCCACTGTGAATGTTTGGTTACACTCGGGGTTTAATCTCACGCCGCAGATTGGATTTGTAATTTCCTATTGGGTTGACAAGAGTCTGTGATCGTCGATAGTTGTTGCCGCATGTCTGATTCATTTGAAGCTCTTCATGCAGGTGTTAGTGAGTTGTTATTCGGTCCTTCTTGGTTGGTGCTTCCTTTCCACATTCGTAGACGGGGATTGGGTACCACGGTGGGTGTGGTAGATGATAAGCTATTTTCTTGAGGGATCGATAGGTTAACTCACTGAGTGTTTATTGATTTCCGGCGAGCCAACTACTTGGTCTTCAGACCCGTAAATGTAGTGGATGCTATTCCTCAGGAGGTGGCTGTGTTTCTCCCTCTCTGGAACGTAATTTCTGGGGCCGACCTAGAGGTTGGTTACGGGAAATCCCCTCCTGTCATTGGGCACTGCCTCGCTGTGGGGAAGATCTAAGTTTCCAGCAGGTCTCCCGACATTGGTGGTAGTGTAATGCGTGTAAGTGTAAATGTAGGTGTAAGAGGAAGGAGGAGACAAGAATGTGCAAGGAAAGGTCGCGACCGTTGCCCATTTGTTAGGGTTCTGTTCCGGAGTTTGCCTGGTATTGATCAGAGAAACCACGAGAAACTACCGATCAGAACAGGCTCCTTGAATTCTGATCCAGGTACTGGCTGAATTCGACCCAGCTATTTAATTCATCAAAGGCCTCCACTGTCGGGACTCGAACTCTGGAATCTACCGGTCAACGACACAGTCTATGACAACGATGTTGCCACTATCAATTGAAAACGATCCCTGTTTGCAAAAGAGAGAAAACATTATATAAATCCATTTTAAAAGTAAGAACCAGTGATTACTTAGCAAAATATTCCTGTCAGATATGAATTACATGAACTGAAAAACAAAGGCGAATAC
Source organism: Teleogryllus occipitalis (assembly GCA_011170035.1). Taxonomy (NCBI): domain Eukaryota; kingdom Metazoa; phylum Arthropoda; class Insecta; order Orthoptera; family Gryllidae; genus Teleogryllus; species Teleogryllus occipitalis. Next base: position 119,039 of record BLKR01002127.1, on the reverse strand, counting down.
AAGGCAGATTGGAGACTGGCGGTATTTACTCTCTATATTAATCTAGAAAGAATACATTTTCCAAGTTAAATACTAAATTAGTAAAACATTAAACTTATGAATTATGATGAATTTTTAAAATATTCATTTATCACAAAATATAATTTACAGAACCGCTAATGAAGCTTTTTCATAAAAAAGAATTTATCACTTGTGGCCCCTCCTTGGGCGGTTCTACTAAAAGTATATTCTGGATATTAATAAAATATTTGTTTACCTGCAGAACTAGTTGAGGAAAGAACATATTTAATTAATCTTTTTCTGGTATATCTTTACAAACGATTGTTAGACAAAATATATTCAGTGGGTATATATTGCACTTCAAATGATATGTAATGTTGTGAACTTTTATTGTACACCAATTTTCCTAGTCATTATTAATTGTTTACAAATATTGTTGGCAAGTATTTTGACTTGCATTTTGGAATGTTTACCACTTTAAAGATTTTCTTCTATTAAAATAACGGGTAAAGATGCACAGCATTTGTACAGGCGGCATGCCAAAAAACAGTGTTAATACAGAAATTGTTTCGTGATATCATGTTTGTTATTGCCTTAGTGATACATCTTCACACATATATTTCCATCAAATTGAATGAATAATTCTGGCGATAATGGTGCACCTTTCTCACGACCAGAAGATAGCAGTCACTTTCATTTCCGGCTCAGACCGCCTACCATTTGGGGCAAGGGCTTTCGTCACTTTGAGGGCACTTACGCGTCTGATTTTTATCTAAAATCCTGGTCTCAGGAATACAAACAAAAATTAAATGTATTTCCTAGTTTAAATATTGTTCGTGTAGAGGAAACGTGACTTTCATATCAGTATCATATTTGAACAAATTTTTCATCATCTTTGCTGATTCAAGAAACTTTAAATATTAAATACTAGAAGACTATAGGCAATTTGCATACTAATGGGTGTTTATGCGAATTAAGGATAGAGGAGTTTTTGTTGTTTTGAGTAACCATTAAACGCCATTTTCTAGTTTTGACTTTTAACTGACAAATTAGAATACGTTCCTGAACAGAATGTTAGAACAATTATAAGTACATTTAGTTAACAATTACGCAAGAAAACAAGAGTGAAATAAATTGTAACTGCAAATTTTCAGAGAAGTGTCGACGCTTCCCAAAGGCAATTTTCAGCACTTTACTGTTTAATTTATAAATTATTATTTGGGACCCTAAACTATTTATAAAAACTTATTAATTATTGGTCTTAAAATCAAATCAATTATGCTAAAAAACGGGAAATAAAATATACGCAATTAAGTTTACCAAGCGCAGCTACATAAACTAATTAAGTATAAACAATGAATTTAATTCCACATAAATAGATCATTAAGTCGTTTAACTGAGGCAGCGATTGTTATTGTCATGGGGTAAAAACTATTTTGCTGCCAAAGGTTGGCTCCGATTAATCGCTATTTACAGCACTAAAAGTCAAAATTCAAACTACATCCTCTCAATTCTACAATAAATATACTCGTACATACAAAAATGTTGACCCTTGTTGGGACTGATAGACATTTCAAGGTATTAAATGATACGCAATACAATTTTCTGTACTGTAAAGAACATGGGGTAGTTTTTATACACAGTTAATTGATAAAATTGTCATTTAATTTTAAATATTAATAAAATTCGGAGGAGTGCCCAGAGAGTGGTCTCTGACTACTACAGTTTAGTTCTAATTGTTTATTGTTATCACGTATTGCGAGTTTTTGTTGACGATGCAGTAAATCTTTCAAATACCGACATTCAGTTCTAGGATAGGAGTATGAAGTGGAACTAAATAAAATGTTTGGACTGCAGAACGAAATAGAAGGTTTGTGTAGAATGGTCCGAAGAGCCTGTTTATTCATTTTTTATTGGGGCTATAGAGACTATCTTTTTAAATTTGTTTGTCGTGAATTTTTTTTATTTATTACAATTAATATTTTCTGCAACATTTCAATTTTTACACGCGTATTAAAGGCATTTATTTTACGCGTAGTAAAGGCCTGATTTAATAAAACAGTTATCGAAAACAAATCATTATGATGAAATTACGCCAGATGTTTCTTTCTAACAATGAGAATATCATAAACACCCCACTACCTCCTACCGGGAGAGGAGGCTCTGGGCATCAACTGATGTCACTGCAGTGCCTCTGACCGGGAGGTCCTATATTCGATTCCCTACAATGATAGTGACAGTGACAGTCAATACTAGCTACATAGCTAGGTCGAGTTCTGTCACTCACTGGAGGAGAATTCTAGCGTCCGGCTACTCTGATCGGTATTTTCCGCTCACAGTAGCCCGATCAATCCCAGGCAAATGCCGGCGCAGAACCCCGTCAAACGGGCCACAGACCACGCGAGATGTTTCCTTCATCTTCCTTGTCCTATCTCACTCCTTACTTACATACACTTACATTAACATGCACTACACTACCACACATGTCGGGTGACCAGTCGGAAGCTCAGAACTTTCCCGGCTGAGACGGTGTCCTGTTGGTGGGAGATACCTGGTTGGGGAAAACCCGCTGGGCGACAGTAGATCGACGCCGAATATCACCATCCAGCAGGGGAAGATCACCACCACCTCACCAAAGCACACACTACCCTTACGGAACTAATGACTATAGCAGTTGACGCGTCCGGAATCACAGTCAATCAACCACAACTTCCTATTTCTATAATTATATATTTGAGAATGTTGGAATAAACTATATTTTTTTGTGGCTTAAAGCAAGGAAACAAGTTGCTGGAGGTTGCACCCATTCACAGGATTGAGCGCCGCTCCGTAAGGTGGCGCCGCCGTCGCCGGCCTTCGCACGCCCTCGCGTGCTTGCGGGCGCGTCGAGCTTGTTTCGCACACGGTGCGATGTTCCCGCCCTATCAGCCCCATCTCTCAGCGTGCAGCGATGCTCTCTAATGCCTACAATCTGCTCGGCTTTGTAAGAAAATTAGCTCCTTGTGTCGCACGTGACTCTTATCGGACAGTTTCGAGAACAAATACCTTCCTCTGGATTTCGCTTCTCGGCGCTTGTCCGATGATCAGGCATCAGCTTAGCGTGGCGTTATTTTGGGATGGAGATTCAGGAGTGTTGGATTTTACCAAGTTGCTTTTTACGAGAGTTAATAAATGCATAATTTGTTGTTCGTGGGAAAACTCATGCCCCTAACCGTAAAACAGCACAAAAGACTGCGTCTTGACAACTCTCATTTTGTGCGTAACAAAGTGTTAGAATATAATTTTCTTTACTTTTAATGAAATGTGAGAGATACCTCTCAGAAATGTCTGGAATAATAACAGGATAAGAACATTTGCTTGATTTGGTTTATTTATATCTTGGCGTTTTTCTTGATAACGTGAGTATCTGCACAGTTATCGCGAGCACCTAGAGAAAGAGGGAAAACGAGCTCTGACTCGGAGGGCAGTGACCGTGGGCGCAGTGATTCACTCTACTCCGCCTCATGCCCTGCTTCGTAGGATCAGACATTTTTCTTACCTCTTTTCGTATTAAATATGCGAACTAAGAGACCATAATATATTTTGATTTTAATGAGGCTTGAGGGTGTAGATGACCGAAGTACAGGAATAATATAGATTTTTCATATTTCAAAAGGATCAATAATTTCCTTTATTTATGCCACGATTTTCGTTATCATCTGTTTTTTTAAGAAAAGTTTTTACTTTCTCGCAAACTATTTACGTTGAATAGAGAAAGTATTGTAATGCTGCGGCCAAAACAAACGATTATTTTACAGAAAATTCGATTCGTGAGTACCTGTCCCCAAAAATTTTTAACTTTTTCTTGAATTAGTAAATTACTTTCTCTTACAGATTGTATTGTCAGAATCCACATTTTGTGGGTTATTGATACCCCAAAATTGTTTTAAGCCAAAACGTTTGTCTGTCCGTCCGTCGGTCAGTGGTCAATACGAGCGCATAAACCGTTCTGAAGATTTTCTTTAATATTCCCCAATCGATCTGACTGCATTCGAATACCCACGAGCTTGAAACAGATATTTTGATGTTTGGGAGTACTTGACATGAAGCCTCAATATTTTCAAAATTTTTTCAAAAATGAATCAAGCTTTTTTTTTCGAAAAGACCAAAGGACGCTTGAAAATGGGTTAGGTCCAATCTTCGTTTAAATATCTAATTATTCGAAAATTGCAGATGTCCAACACTTTTTCGGCTTTTTCTTACAGCTATAATATTGAAGATGGGGATTTTTCTGAATGAAATATGTTCTTCAAAGTTAGATATTCAAACAAATTCAGGTTCATTCTTTCAAAAATATGTGCAGTTTTTGCGTAGTTGTTGGTGAAATACAGACAAATTTCAAACAATATTTGCTCACAAACAATTCTAAATTTTCTCTCTCTTTTTTTAGAATAGTCCAAAGTAAACTGGCGCAGATATCGATTCCCAGTGAACTCTATATTTTCGGAAATTGTAAAAATTTGAATTGGTAAATTTCAATATTGATGGTAGAGATTTTTTTCATGAAGTAGGTTTTAAAAATTAGTTCTTTAAATAAGATCATGTATAACTTTTAGAAAAGATCAGTCGTTTTTGATTAATTTTTGCTTGAAGTTATGAAGCTTGAATAAATGTCAAAAACATATTTTCTCAAAAGCCTTTGCACATTTTTCTTTAATTTTCACGAATGGGGAGCTGAGTACGTTTATAAAAATGGCGCATGTTCAATTTTCGTTGAACATTGTATTATCGAAAAATGCCAAAGTTACAGATAATGCAGGAAAATACAAGTGGACCGTCTCTAGTTTCTTGTAGTCATCCTTTTTTATTTCCACGTCAATAATTTACAGTATTATGTTTATATACCTGGTTACAGACTACGAATGTAGGTAAAAAAGTTGTGTCTAGGAGAATATTTTTATATTTTTGTAATCTTTTAAGTGCGTTATCTTGGTTAATTTCCAAAGAAATCGAGTGCTGCTAAAATCATTCCCCAGACCTCCATAAGTTACGTCCCTACCACTCACTCATTCACTTATTTTGTAATCAATAAGCTTTTGTATTACGAGCACTTTGTCACAAAGTTGAAATGTGAATTTTTTGAATGATGTTTCTAACATAATTCCTACACATGATTTATATTTCTTCCTCAACAAATTTCATTTCAGCTGTTAATATTTGTTTTTTGTACTTCATTTTATCTTGCCCATATACACTTGTGTGTCAGAGATAACGGCATTTTCGTTGCATTGATGGAGACATCTGCTCTGGATTGTGAAGTAAGATAGATGCTACAAACCTTCCTTGGGAAACGGCGAGAGAACGGCGCTAAAATATTGATCCTCATTTCTTGGTACTGTTCGGGAAATAACTTAAGTACTAGAATTGCATTTGTAAACAGTGGCTTCATTTGATCTTCAAAATGTTGTGTGTCTCTTAAGCCTCGTATTAATAAACACAGAAATTCATTAACTTTTAAAACTATCTCTTTCACTGGGTGTTTATTTCGTTAATTAGTTTATAAATTTTTTCTCAGAATTGTTTTCTGAAGGCAGAATTTTAGCTCGCGCTTTTTCCTTAAGCTGTAATGAAATTCCTCCAGGTCGACACGCTCTTGAGGCCAAATTCCACTGCCATTCCGAGTTCATTCCAGCTGGCACGTCTGTGTGAGCAATGCAAATAAGCGAGGCATGATGACAGTCCCATCGTGAAGATGATCTTTGTCTTAACAACGGCACATTTGCGGTCGCCGCGCGCTGCTCCGAGGCTGCGTGGCGTGGCGTGGCTAGAGCCCGCCTGCCAAAGGAACGCCCTCTCTTTCCGCTCTTTGTCTCCGTCGCCGGGTGAGCTTCCGTGAGCGTATCGCACCGTCAGCGTGCCCCCCCCTCTTTGCATGCGTGTATGGCGCCTGCTCGCCCGCCTCATTACGGGCTGGCGCCGCGCGCCGGCCGGGGGTCGTTTCCGGAAGGCGCCACGGGGCGCCGCTGGCAGCAGTTGCTTCTTTCCTCGTCCCCGCGGGCAACGCTTCGCACTGGTTCGACCAAGGACAAAACACGCTCAGGAGAGAAAGTCAATTCAAAAGAATTGCAGCTCAAATAAAAAAATGCAAATAAGTAAACTAAATAAAGGAAACATTCGATAATTTAGAACATTCGAACATTTTTATCCATGTTTGTCTGAATGTGAATGAATGGGTGCAGGTTGGTGTGTATGCGAGGGTTGCTTGGTCTGTGTATGAATGTACGCGTGTATGTACGTATGTATGTATATTTGTGTAATATTTAAGTTTATTTACCTAATGTTAGTATATATGTTTTTTTCATTTGTAGTTTAGGAATGTAAATGCCATCTGCATGTCTAGGTAATGACAAAGATAATTTGTTTTCATATTTATTTTTATCCATTATTGTTTTATTGGTAATTGTATTTGTAATTATAACTGTTTCTGCATTCTGCCACCGGGCAACGTCTGCCCCATTGTATAATAAAGCTTCTATCTATCTAAAACATATTACTTCAAACTCATACTTTTAAACGACAGTGAAGTAATGAATGCTTCATATGAAGGGAGATTGTTAAATATCAGTACTAAAATAAAGCAATGTTTAAAAGCATTTCGTGAAATTATGACCTCAAAATGTCATTGACTGGTTGGCTCTTCCCCTAACCTTTAAAACAAACACTGAAAATAAATAGAAACATTTGCAAAATGCCCGAGATAACTATAAATATTGGTAGTAGATAAAAATCTTGACTACAATTAATAAATGATAGATGCAGGTTGCCGACTCAACTCAGGAAACCAGTGTTGCTAGGGAGGGGAGCGCCGTCACTTCCTCGAACAGTCATAGGTTCAAATCCCGCCTAGACCGTGGATGTTCGGGTGAGTTTGTTCATGTATTTACTCTAACTGAATCGTCAAAATCATAAAGCGACACCCCCTTATGAATAATTACTAAGATGATGATATGAAAAAGTTGACACTCTGGTAGACATTCTCGTGATTCCCGTGGTTCACGGGCACTCAGATACCCAAACGAAAAAATATAGTTAGTTTTTATTCAATTAAAATAAATATCATTTATTTATTTATTTAATTATTTGTTTATGTATCCATTTACTTATTTATTGGTTTATTTACTTATTTATTGGTTTATTTACTTATTTATTGATTTATTTACTTATTTATTTACTTATTTATTTACTTATTTATTTACTTATTTATTTACTTATTTATTTATTTATTTACTTATTTATTGATTTATTTACATATTTACTTACTTATTTTTATTAATTTATTTATTTATTTATTTATTTATTTATTTATTTATTTATTTATTTATTTATTTATTTATTTATTTATTTATTTATTTATTTATTTATTTATTGTTCTTATAACTGCTTGCCTGGAAATATCAAGCAATGCGCAAGGGTTTTGATGCGCTGTCTGTGGCCCACTGCCTGTGCCTCGCTGTCGATCCGCTGCGCGCACTGCCTTGAGCGACGCAGCTGCCCTCTGGACAGCCGGGCGGCTTCTTGCCTCTCCGACGAACACGTCTGAATCCGGATGAGAACGGATTTTCGACACCGGTTTAATTAGTAGGTTGATCTGACGAGCTGTCACTACTTTTTGAAGGCCGGAGATTCCCACTAAGAGGTGGAGCAATTTCCTTAAAACTTGTAGATGAATGCAGGGTCCTTCGTAAAAGAAACGTTTCTTCGCACAACGTTGTAGTCTTTCAACACGTTTCGTTAAAAACATCGTATATTTTCTAAGCCTTTGGTTCGTGAATGTTGTAGATGAGATCAGAAAGGAAAGTTGAACTTCAAAAGTTTCCTAACCAATGTGTGTAGAAAAACTGATTAATAATACTAAAATATTATTCATTACATTGATACAGCCTTTTTAACTTCTTCTATAATAATAGTAAAATGTTTTTATAGAAAGATGACGAGTAAAAATTATTGCATAGTATAAATGATTGGAAAGAAACGAAGAAACGAATAGAGACGTCAGTCTGAAAATCGGTGATTACACTGAGACTCGCCGTTGCCACTTCCTCAGACCACATTTGTTTATTTTACGTACTAAATTGATTTCTCTTAAATATTTTCTTTATTTTATAATCAGACTTTAATCATATATTGTAATATTTGTCCTTTCTCATATACTTGTGAATGTTTGTGAATTTGTAGAGGAAATTGTGCAATAAATAATAATAAATTATTATTATTATTATTATTATTAAAGAATTAAAAGTAGTAATATGTTTTTCTTTATTATCCTATTTTACGATCGGACGAAGAAATATAGTATACGACGAAAAATATTTGTAGACGATCCAAGAAGAGATCTTCGGAAGAGTATAATTTAAAAACTTTCCCGATATTTTATTTATTTGTTATAATTTTTATATTCTTCAGTAATTTGAAACACTTTCATTACAGCAACGGTACAAAAATACTGATGACCTATATGGTAGCAAGTATATCTCGACATGAAAATAAAACATTGGTGTCGATGAAGATTCTCCAACAATTGCAGTTTAAGATTATTAAAATCTTACTCTACGCGAGAAAATACAGCCAGCTTCGAGCTATAAACGCAAAGGGTAGCTTCATTTCTGAAGTCCCTTTCTTTGGTCTTGTGTAATTGCAAACGAAAGCATGAAATGAAACCCACAGAAGCCGAAAATTCTACAAAACCACTAATTCAGCAGTAAACAAATGCCAATCCACCTATAGAATCAGTGCAAGAGCGTTTCCTAATAAAATGAAATCCGTTTTTAATCGCCTTTCAGGATGTCCATCCATAACCTCTTTGAAACTCAACAGAAACCGCTCGTAACCTAAAAGAATATGCACGCTCTCCAAAAGAACAAAAACAACAAAACATATCACTATAAATAATGCGTGCAACCGATAATTATAAATGTTTCTCATGAGATCCGATATTTCCGATAATATAAACACTTTGATACAAATTTAATCATAAGTTATTTACAGAATATAAATGAATAAAATCTAATTTTCCTTTCTAAAAACAACCTATTATAAGCAGGAATATTAGCGTTACAACTGGCCAGTCACGTACTCATTATTTTTTGTGGGATTTTTCCGGAATACCACAATGCCGAACAGGCAGAATTCAAAGAACGTTGTGCCCACAATTCACCAGAGAATAACGCCATCAACAAACATTCACTCAGGCGGAGTATGGGAAGGCCGGCGGGAGGCCAGTCTCCCGCTGGCGGCCGCCCGCACGCGCGGCCGCAGCTGCCGAAACCTCTCGCGCAGACGGTTCCGCGCAGACTTGCGTGCGCTCCGCAAGGCAAACGGGTCTCGTGCTTCCAGTTCTGAAACAATAAAATGTCCAACCGATTTTATAGGGAACGACGTGGAATATTTTGGGCAAAACGGTCGGGTCGCGGGCTTCTTTTTGCGCATGCGCAGCGCTGCAGCGGCGGCCGTTCGCTCATCAGTGGCACGCCTCCCGCGAGCTACGCGGCTTCTGCCCTGGACGTAGTGATGGCAAATTTTACCAAAACGTCGATACATCGATGTTTCGATTCATCGATGTTTCGATACATCGATGTTTCGATACATCGATGTTTCGATACATCGATGTTTCGATACATCGATGTTTCGATACATCGATGTTTCGATACATCGATGTTTCGATACATCGATGTTTCGATACATCGATGTTTCGATACATCGATGTTTCGATACACGGCACATCGCTAAAGGGTTTTCGATGTCGATGAGAACATCGACGAGCAAACATCAATGTTTAAATTATCGATGTTTTAATGATAGACCAATAAGCATGCCATTTTCCTATCCATTGTTAATTCCAGTACGTAAAATAGATATATTTTATTGTTTGGTTACCAGAATGTTGGTAGTAATAAACATTATCGAAATGTAAAGAATAAATTTAACAATAACGAATATCGTGTTTTTTTATAGATTTCGTGTTTTATTGTCGATTCAGGCAATGACAAGCCTGGCGATACATACATGGCATACTTACATAACACGAGCATCTCCCAAACTTTCTCACATTGCACAGGCCAAATGTGCAGCGTGATAAAGAGGATGACGCAAAACAACAATATTACTGTGGATTGCTGCTTCTCTACAACGTGCTTAAACCCCTTTATTTAAAAATAATAAAAAAATTAAAAAATATAAAATATAAATTAAAAAATCATCGATGTTTTTACAGCACAATATCGATGAGAAGAAAACATCGAAAGCAAAATATTTATGTTAATATAGCCACATTCCTGGTGTAAAACATTGATGTTTTAAAAACATCGATGTTTTTTTGCCATTCCTACACGGTCGCCGCTTAGCCCGCTCGCCATTTCGCTCCTCGAAATCCCCATGGAATCCCTCAGGAAATATAGGCCCATGATCCGCCGTCCATTGGAAAGAAAAAAACTTTGAACACTCCATATTAGTTCCCTCAAAGATATGTAGATTAACTTAAAAGGGATGTCAAGGTGGGGGAAGGAGGGGCGACGCCCAGGTGCTTCCGACCCTCACCCAAGCCGACTGTCGCTAGCATGCCACATGTATTTTGTGACTGAAAAATAAACAATTTCCCAATGGACAATGGTGATTGCTAAAAATGCGTGTTGTCAGTTCTGTTATGATTGCATGTGTTCGTACCGGATGTGACAACACTGTTGCTTCTGTCGCTTCGCTGAGCGGAAAGTCTCCGAGATTGAGTTCCGCCGGTGGTTGATTTTTGACACTAATTGTATAGCTAAGTTGAATTCAACCTATAAGGAGGAGAATCGTAGCGGCCGATTGCTCTGATTGGTTTTACGTGGTTTCTCCTATCAGTTCCAGAATGCCGAAACAGTACCGTAATGTAACGGATCGCACGCGATCCTTCCGTCCTCATCCTTGTCCCCACCTCTCCCCATATACACATACACTTACATGCGCTACATTAGAACACATGACGGGAGACCATTCAGGAGCTTAGGGCTGCTTCCGTCTGTGCCCCACTGGGGAGATACCTGAATGAAACCCCCAAGCTGAGTTATAGGTAGGCGACGGATCTCATGCGCAGGTGTGAAAGGAACATCAACACCCGAAATACAACATACACGATACAGGGGACTGTAATTCTAAGGTGTTAATGCATTTAGAATGAAAACTCATTTAACCACTCTCGTGACCAATTTGCATGAGAATATTGTCAACATCGCTGGTCTTTAGATGAATTGGAAATGTTTGAAAACAAGCATGACAACTTGCACGGGGTACACGAATTCAAAGTGAGTAAAGCGTTCCATAATTTTCGTGAGCAGATGTGAAGAAGCAAATAATACCGAATGTGGACGTTCATTCTCGTCTCAATGTGAGATATTTCCAAAAACATTTCTTCTTTAGGCGAATATTTTTTCTTAACTTAATGAAGACATCTTTATAAGAAAAAAAATGAATTGGAGTTTCTTTTAGGAGGCAATCCTTAACGAGTAGCTCGAGATACAAAACAATGACACTTCCCACAACCTCGGCAGCAGCTATGTGATACATGATTGCCAAATGAATTATGTGAGATGGACCATTGGAGGTGAACAGTGGAACTGAAGGATGCCGTGGTCGGATGGTAGGGAGGGCCACTGCGGGGTCGGTGGTAGTGGGTGGAGGCAACAATGACACGGGCGATGGCGGGACGGAAGGGTTCAGTGACGTCGGTGGCAGGCGGTTGGAGAGAGGCGGAGGCGGCTGCAGCGCCGGGGAGAGGGACGTGGAGTGGTGGGAGTGGATATGGGAATGCGGAGCGGGCGAGGAGACTGCAGCGAGGACGACAGCAGGAGCTGAGTGAGAGAGGTGACGAAACGGGAGAAGAGAGCCAAAGACGGTAGCAGGTCCAGAGCGAGAACGGTGTCTAAGCGAATGGCGAGAAGCAGGTGGGATGAAGATGATGAAACTGCAGTGCAAAGTGGCGAGAGGGAGGCGCGACGGATTCGGGGCAGGAGGGAGGTCACCGTGGAGACGAAAGTATCCATGCGAACCGAGGAGATAGTTAATTAGTTAAATCTTATTTTACGTGGCGAGACTCGGGCCATCAGGCTCGCTCTTCCGTCTAACCACGCAAATTTCGCTACGCTCCTTTCACCACCTAACGGAGAAAGGAGGTATTATCTTGGGCAACGAAACAGGCAGATCTCAATTTTGCTCAGAGGCTCCTTTTTTAGACTTGAGGATCTTTTACATGCAGTAAATCTACAACATGTGACAGCCTGCTTTACTTCTCCTCCGAAGGAAGGCGTACGAAGGATTTTTTCGCCCTTAAAAATCCACGGCTTCGATCGGGTTTGAACCCGCAAACTCGGGTACAACAGTCCGGTACGCTGACCCTTGTACAATCCAATACGAGATAGCGTGCCAGTGGGGTTGCGGTGCAGGACCAGGCAATATAACAACAGGTTATGTCCATCCATGCACTAATTTTGTCAGAGCATTTGTTTACAGTTAGTTTATTTGTAAATGGCTTCATCACTATTTCTTGCAATGTCTTCGCCCTGCATGACGTTCATTTGTTTCCCGACCTGACCAAGTGGTTCCTTCTTAAGGCGGCTCCTCACATTCGACATTCGCCGAGCAGGGAGCTACTGCTCACCCAATTCCGAACAGCTGATGTGTTCGGCGAATGTTTGCTCCCTTTGATGTACCCTAAAGACTGGCAGCGGTGGGTAGAGCGAGCACCGAATGTTCGTCACGAAAAATAGCAAGGAACTCATCCACACTACTTGGGATTTGGCGAGCGGTTGCTCGCTACTCGCCGAATAACGAATATGTGGAGCCGCCTTTAGAGAATCTCTATATCGCAGCGTAGCCACTGCGAGACCGCCCCCTCCCCAAAGTTATCGCTATCAAAACAAGAGCGTGGCATCAGAGCGAGGGTGATGAGGCGGGCCGGGAGGAGCCAAGTGAACAGTAGGGAGGGAGTGGGGGGAGGGGAGAGGGGACCGAAAATCTAGTGGTGGAGACGTCAACAGGGCTTAAGAGAGCAGTGACGAAGCGAACAGATAGAGACGCGAACGGTGGTGTAGCCAGAAAGAAAATGGTTGCGAAACAAAGAGAGGCATAGATAGATGGGACGGAGACGAGGCGGCGACAACGGGGCTGCAGAATGGTCTTGTACAGGCAGGAGGAGACTTACGTAGGAGGAGCATGCCATCCATCAAACCAGAATTACAAATAAATACCCCTACCATTCATTTCTCATCAAATTCGCCGAATTGGAACCTGATTAGAGGACCCACTAGGGATTCCTCTCCCGTTGTAATAGTTGTAAGTTAATTGTAAGTTAATTATAAGTTAATTTTAAGTTAATTTTAAGTTAATTTTAAGTTAGTTAATAAGAAATCAATACGTATGTAAAGTTATATTAACAACTAATATATGTACCTACCATCAAAACCAATAAATTGAAGAAAAGGAGGAGCATGTGGGGAGAGGCGGGGATTGTGGGAAGGGTAGAGCACGTGGAGAGGGACGGGGCATATGAGGGGCAGGGCATTTGGGGAGGGATGGGGAATGTGGGGAGGGGGGCGGGGCATGTGGGGAGGGAAGGTGCATGCGGGGAGATGAAGGGTATGTGGGGAGGGGCGGGGCTTGTGAAAAGGGGTGGGGCCTGTAAGCGACCAGCGGAAGAGCAGATGGTGGGGACAGTAGCGCACCCAGAGCAAGACCACTTCTCCCCGAGAACTTCGTGGCCGGCCTGGGGGAGGGGGTCGAGTGGGTGGCGGGGCGGGGGAGGCGCAGGTGGCGGGGCCAGAGCGCGGGTGGGCGCGCGCCCCCTGCCGACAGGATGCGTCCGCCGCTCATTGTGGCGCGGCCCTCAATGGGATCTCCGTGGCTGATGGATTTATACGAGCTTTACGCACTGATGCCCCCCATCCGGTGCTCGGCGCCCAAGTTCCGAACGCCGCGCACGTCGCTCGTCATGAATTAAGGAACGGAAGCAGCCCCGCGACACACAACCGCCAGTCGCCTTGCTCCCAGTTTTACTTCTAGAGTTACACGCGCCTGGAAGAGAGCATGCCGCGATATCTGATGTGTATGCGCTGCGTGTAAAATTGTTTCCCGCTGTAGATCTTCGCACTGATTCCCGTCCTTTAGAAAAGAATGGAAGCCTTAGGATGATACTGCATGATTTAACGTTTTGCAACTGTTAAGGAGATTCTTTTATCTTTCTGAAGCAAGTATTTCTGTTTGTTGCCATTCGCACCTACGAACAAATAATTTCATCTATGGTCTTGAGTTCTTAATGGGATTCTCTCGAAATTTTAAATGATAAAGTAGGAAGTTTAAGCACGGGGTTGCATGTAGCAATCGATAGCGGTTAAAATCGAGAAAAAGATTTTGCACAAAAATTTAGGGTCCAAAAATTTCCGAACGGTGACGACAGAGAATGTGGTAAATTTACTTAATGACACATCTCTTTGATTCACATATCCACTTGATTCTTATTCGAAAAGAGCTGTGTAGCAACTACTGATCTCTATATGTAAGTATACTATGATATAATTATTATATTATTAAATAAATATAACTAGTTCCATATGCAGCCAAAACAGTGCAACAAATTTAATTTTGCGTCTTGCCGTGAGATGAAAGAAGGTATGTGTTCTTTATTAAATCACGTACGCTGATTGCAAAAATGAATAGAAATATTTCATCACGTTCCAAATTTTCTGGAAAAGATACCCCACATGTATTTTTTCGAGAAACCTGGAAACGTCTCATTAACAATATAGAAGGAATCTGTAGTTGATTGATAGGAAAATCATGTGCAAAATACTGTTTATATTACAAAAATTGTTTGTATTAAATTGTTTGCATTACAAACCATACAATAAAAACAGTACGAGAAAGCTGAATAAAGCTTGAAATGTGCATACAAGTTAGAAACTTTTCCTGGAGGTTTTTCCGTTTGTGGCTGGATGGTGAAACTTTTTGTAGGAGTGTCCAACCGTAATCCGTCGAAAGGTTTGGTGATCATCTTCCCTTTTATCGTCTTTCTATGACAGCCATATCTTGGTAAACTCGCTCACCATGCTGGTCACACATCTCCAAGGAAAGTTGGAAGGCGTGGAAATCATCCAAGACTGTGGGTTTGGGAGATATGTTGCAGGCATGACGTATTCCCTTCACCGTATCGGGCATAATTGTCATGCTTCAGCTTTTCTTGCGCCAAACAGCTACAGAAACAGGACAATTATAATGGAAGTTTCAGCTCTATTTTCTGTTTCAATCGGAAATCTAACATGAGAACGCACCATGGAAAGCTTGAATGCTGTCCATGAGCCACTCGAAGAAAAATAGTTTAGTACTTAGTAAAATAGCAAAAAATTAGCATAATTTTTTAACATATGCCAGGTTCTTGAAGGGGAAATGAAAACTCCGTCGTTTTATAATGAGTTCGAGTAAATGTTATCAACATTCGTGTGCTCATTGCTATTGTCGTAGAGATCTGCTTCAGCTGACCTGATTGAATCAAGTATCTCCAAGATCTCCAATCTCGTAAGATATTCGTCCACTCTCCAGACTCCTGGGCTTCTTCACCGATTTACGCGGACGATATCTCTGTCCGGCGCGGCGATGATAGCGCCGCGAAAGGGCATAATCGGAGCGTAATGAACACGCTCTAATCGGCCGCGCTGCACCGCAAGAACCGGCTCGCCTGGCTTATCGCGGCGGGGGCCCGTTCTTCGCCTCGGCGCTGCCGCCGGACGGCCCGCTCAGGTAGCGCCCCTGCCTCACCTGCGCCCGGCCCGGCCCGGCCCCCACCCTCCGCCCCCACCCGCCTTTTTGTCCGAGCCCGCCCGCGCGACCCGAATTCTGCCTGCCCGTCGCCCGCCCTGCCACTGGGGCCCGTGCGGCGGCGCCACCGACCACGCGCGGCCGCCGCGCCGCGGCCGGGACGCCGGGACGGCGCGCCGGGACGGCGCGGTATCTGGAAATTACACACGCGTGGTTAGGATGTCACGTCCTTCTTCCTTGCTTTCTTCTTCCTTTTCTTGTGATTACTCTTTTAACACTTCGTCTTTTTCCTCTCTATCTATCCCATTACTTTTCTTCACCTCCTTCTTTCTTCTTCTTTTTCTTCTGATTTCTCTTCGCCTTTTTTGTCTCCACCTTTCCCATTACTTTTCTTTACCTCTTTCTTTCTACTGCGTTTTATTCTTATTTCTCTTTTCACTCTTCGTCTTTTCTCTCTCCCTTTCCCATTACTTTTCTTCATCTCCTTCTTTCTTCTTCTTTTTCTTATTTCTCTTCTCACTCTTCGTCTTTTTCCTATCCACTTTCCTCATTACTTTTCTTCTTCCTCCTCTACCTCCTTTTAATCTCGTACTCGTCTTTCTCCTCTCTCCGCTTCCTTCTTGAACTTTTTCTTTCCTTCTTCTTTTTTCCCTCCGCCTTCCCAAATTGTAAAATTACCTTCCTTACCGCTATTGTTAGATTTCACTTTTCCTTTATTTGTTTTTTCCACATTATATTCAGGTATTTTAGTTTTCGACTTCTTTTCCATCTGTCCTTTCCTTTCTTCATTCACATAATTCTTCCTCTTTTACAATTGTCTCGAAGTTTCGTTTCCTTTTTATTTCTTTGGTAGCTTTTTTGGTAGTTTTGTTTCTTTGGTAGCTTAGTGCTATCGTTTATTGTTCTTCTGACTAAGAAGTAGCTTCTTGAGCAATAAAAGTTTTCTTTTGTTAATTCTCTTATTTGTCAATTATTAGAATCAATACATTACAATTTTCAACTTCTGCAATGTTAAATTCTTTCGCAAAATCTGATATTTAAAATGAATTCCTATATGGCTAGCTTCGACTGTTAAACATGATATGTTGTCTGAATATTCGACTTCTAAATTAATGTTTTCGAATCGAGAGCAAAATGAAGTAAAGTTGTATCCAGAAATTATCATGTACCTTCCCGTCTCTCTAATCTCCAAGTCCTGCATTTAGTTTTAGATTTTCATTTTTAAGTCTGATATTAGTTTTTTGGCGAATTTTCATTTACTCTTCTTCGTTTTAAAAGGCATAGGGCCGAATTCATAGTCGACACTTAAACTGAGTGTTCCCTTAAGTGAACGAATCATATTCATAAACAGCCCTTGAGTGAAGTCTCAAGTGCGCACACATTCGTATAAGCGAGGCAGCTTGCTCCCTTAAGTGGCCCTTATGGTTGTCTGGTCTCGTCAGTCGTTACCAATTTAGGTTATGTTTTTACGTAGCGTTCACCTACTGTTGAATTCGTTTTGTTGGTTTTACAGTTAAAAATGTGTGTCATTAGTAGTCAATTAAAACGATTCATTTGTAAAGCGTATTATAGATAACGACTTTGCCGAATATTTTGAGTTTTATACTCAACACATCCTGCAAAATACAAATAGATGTATTGGAGATGGGAGCAATCCATTGGAAATGTATAATGATGAACAGTTCCGAAAGCGGTTTCGTTTCAATAAAACCACAGTAGTGGATTTACTTGTGCCGATGATCGAGAAAGTCCCAATGACGTAAATAGGACTGCCGATTTCATCTTTATTAAAAGTTCTCGTTGCATTAAGATTGTATGCAACTTCATCCTTTCAGCTGTTTCCAAAAATTTTTAATTGCTGCGCGTGTCAATTCAACGTTGGAGTGTCCGCTCTCCTGTCAAATTGGACGCTCTTTGTACAATAAGGAGTGTGTGTGTAAACTCGGTTATTAAGAACTTCGAATCAGCTGCCGCCAATGCCATGTTGCCACATTTCCCTTTCGCTTAAGGGAACACTCATTCCGCGGTCGTAAGGAACGTCTATGAAATACAAGCGCCTATAAGTGAACACTTATTTTGAGAAAGCACTTATCACTTAAGGATTCTCTTATTCCTTAAGTGTCGACTATGAATTCGGCCCATAGTGGTCTAAATTCTTAAAACTTTACTTGCTGTTCACGCCGCCATCTCATTCCCCCCTCCCGCCACATCCCACCATCACCATTATTACCGCCTCAAAAGCGGCGACTCCCGTCACAATCACTACCGCCATTCCCAATACTGCCGCCTCCACCGACCACAAGCGCCCGCCCGAACGGCGACTGAAAATTACCCGCGCAGCTTGAATGGCGCGTTTTCTAGTGTTTCTAATTCTCTAATGCTAGGCTCCCCGCGCACCAACTACCTGCCGCTAAAGAGTACATAATGAGTCGAAACGGTGCGTGGCGAATGGTAGGAGAGGAGGCTTTGGGACCTAACCGTTTTAAATCAACCGACTTTTAAAGATTTTCTTCGTTTGTAACTTCACCGCCTGTATGTTTTTAGCGCTGGGTCAGCACCTTTTGTGTCATTTTCTATTACAATGTTGCAAAAAACGGGAAGAATTGTATAAGGACGTCATATCTAATGAGTTTTTTTTATTATAATGTCTGAAATATAAGTGTGTGTATGTGTAGCAAGTATATAGAAACATTTTCTTGTTTATCATGCGGAAATCTGCGCAGGTAGCATGTCACTATATAGATATGGAAGATGGGAAATTCTTGTTTCGAGACCTGCATTTGCGTGCGTGGACGCGGTTTCGCAATTTCCTTGGTTCCTCAACAGAAATTTAGTACTTTTCAGAAATAATTTATTTCTTCTTTTTAATTATCTTCTTCCTTTTACCTATCTTCTGCAGATGTGTAACTGATTACTACATCCACCGTGAGGTTTACATGGATGTTACTAGAATGTTTTCGTAGACATCTCGCAAGCGATACTTTCACGGGCACAATAGAAGATTTTTGTCTTGCCTATTTGAGAGATAGAGCATTTCGGTCGTATTGTTTACTCGCACGACTTATAAAAAACACAGTCACATATTTTAAGATTTCGAAATTAAAATTGCAGATTCACCGGAAATAAATTCAAAATCGTGATTGTTATGTCAATTAATTTATAAAAGAGAATACCATGCTATTTAAAACGAGAAACGAAAATCATCTTATCGTTTAGATACTCATTAGCTACTGGGAAACATCAAGCCTTTTAGTAACACGCGATCAATCTTGATTGTGATGCATACAATCCACTAATATAATCCACTGAAAAAGGAGTTGTGATACTCAGTTTACCTCAAATCACCTTTTCAGTAACACGTTTTTTTATATGTGCCATCACTTTAGAAATTCAATAAACACCGAAAGGAAGATTTTTCACGGCTTCTTGCCGCTTTCTCAATCCTTCATCAACGATGGAAACATCTAAACCGCCATGTTAGTGAAGATCTTATCAAGGCAGTGTTTTGTACTTCTTCCTTCCTGACGATGGAAAGTTCAAATGTAAACATCAAAACAAGCACAACAAAGTTTTCGAAATGATTTGTGTGTATTGTGGTCTCTTGGGGACTCCCGTCTGCGGTGGAGCATTCTCACGACGCAACAAATCGGTGAGCACTGTTTTCAGAGCACAGGAACCGAGCACAGGTGTCGGAAATCTTATTAGTAAGAATGGAGTGAAAGTTTTCGATCTGGTAAGAAAAATGTAGTACTTCCTAAATAATTGACTCAATGAAACGAAAGGTGATGAAAGGAAACGCAGAAGTATAACTTAATGTATTTTCTACTTACATTTACAGAAAACTGAATCACCTGTTAAATGGGGACAGCACACCTCAGTGTCACTCGTTTCATTCTAAAAATAACATTATTTTACAATCAAGGAACATTTTAACGTAAAGATTAAATTTTCTGTAAATAAGTTTATAATTCTTTCAGCAACTTATTAGTCGATCGAGAATATGAATTTTGTTGACATGTTGATATTTTTTCTACCTTCGAAACTGGATAACTGTGTGAGTGTTACCACTTAGCATTGTGAGTGTTTGCCGCCAGGTCTCAGCGAGATCCCGCCGCTTTCTCCGGTCGGGGGGGGGGAGGGGGTGGTCACCTGACCCTCACTTCTGACGTCCTCGCCTGGGTTCAGAGGCACCGCTCGGCACTGCACCGGCTTCCAGCGGCGCGGCGCCCACACCAACGCCCACGCCCACGCCCGCGCCCACCACAACGCCAGCGCCGGCGCCGGCGCCGGCGCCGGAGCCACAACAACATGTTTACAACCTCCACCTCCGCCAGGGCGGAAAAGAACCTTCAACAGTTGGTACGCCTGGAGGGAAGGGGAACGGAGACGCTGGAAAAGAAAAGGTGGAGAAAGGAGATGTGAAGTGACAGAAATAAAAATTATAACAAATAAATGACATAATAATGCAATATTATAATAATAAATTAGTGTAAATTCAATAATACTGTGCAAAAAGAATCTATAACTGCGTTTCTCACAGCTGCAGAGCCTCAACAGAAACTTTTGGTTAGGTCCGCAAACCGTGGGTTGTCATAATACTTCAAGAGTTTTCTCAAACCAAAGGACATAATGAACTAATATGAATGGTTTATATTTATTAAAGGAATTATTTTCAAGTGTTATTTCCATTGCAGTCTTGAAATGAAGTTGATGTTTAGTGAGTAGAGAAACGAACTTACCAAAAATTTGTTTTTTATATACATTAGGGTGAGTATTATTTTGGAAAAAATTAAATTTCTTTCGGCATCTCTCATTTAGAATATGAAAAGACCAGTGGTACTTATTCGGAAAAAAAAATAAAATATTGAAATTATAGACGAAGGAGGACTTCCTTTCTCTATATTAAAACTAAATAAAGAAAGAAAGGAAAAGTAAATGAAAAAGAAAGACGGAAAAAAGAAAATAAAGGAAGAGATAAAGAAATAAAGGCAGAAAGACAGAAAGAATGAAAGAAAAATTAAAATGTGGAAAAATCTAGTTCCAATAAGTAATAAATTACATCTAATTCTTTTCGTTTTTTAGGCCTTTAATACAAAAAAAAAACGGTTTAAATTACGGTGGTTTACGACAAAATGTCTGTGCGCCCGTCTGACTGCCCGTCTACGAATAATGCTCGCGGCCAAACCGTAGGAAGGCATTTCAACAAAATTGATATTTCGCAATATAGCTAATGTCGCGCTTTCTTAGTTTTGAAAGGGATATTTTCATTTTAGGGTGTAGTTTACAGGTAGCCTCAACATTATTTTAAACATGTTCACACAAATGGCAGTAAATATTTTGTTTAAATATTTTTCTTGTGTGGAAAAATACTCATATTAAAATAGCCCATTTCACTATCATAGTGAAGTCTAAATATTTAGGAAACTTGCAAAACAACTTCAACGTTTTTCATGATTTTCCCACAAGTATAATATTAAAAGTATAGATTTTTGTTCAAATGAAATTTGTTCATCACAATTACAATTTTAATTAATGTCGATTTAAAAAAAATCAGTCATTTTCATTCAGAGTTGAGTGATACATGGCCAATAATAAAAACAAATTTTTTTCAAGAAGGTTCCATTTTTTTAAAGAAAAAATTGAACGGAATGCTCTGAATATCACGATATTTACACCATTTTTACGTCTTATTCTGATTTTTCAAAAATTGCTCAATATTTTTTTAAAAATATCTCTCACATCGATAATATCTACACTTCTGACGCTTTTTATAAGTTCCTGTATTTCTGAGTGGAAGTGAATAGACAGTCCGTCATTCCGTCAATTCGTAAGTCCGTCTGTCTGCCCACCTGTGAACAACATTAGTGCCTAAAATATTCGTAAAATTCTTTCCTAAAACGATCTCGCCCGATTGGAAGTCTTTCGAAATTTGAAGTGAATTCTTTGTATTATGGAGTACTTTAAAGAGGCTCTTGGGACATTTTAAAAATTTTCCCAAAAATGGCTCAAATATTTTTCTTTAAATTTCTTGAAAGAATAGGGTGAAATACACTAATAAAGATGACACTGGTAAGATTTTAACGGTTATCTTTGAATTTCCGAACATCGTAAAACATTGTAATTTTTAGAGGTAGAACTAATTTTGACAAGTTTTGGTCGACCTCGTGTAACATTACTTAAGACTGAGATTTTGCTTCAAATTAATTTGATTTCCTCAATTAGTTCTGTAATGAATGCCACGTAGTACATTTAAAAAGTAGTAAAAATTACGCAATTGTTTTTCTTTCAATTTTTTCGGAGGATATATTTCAATGCATTGATTAACAGGACATCGGCATTTTGAAAATTTACAAAAATACAATTTAAAAATATACAATTAAGCAGGTTGTTTCATTCATGAACTTCAAATTATTTCGCAAGAATAATGAAACTCTAATGAAGCTTCTCAAAAATGTAATGGTTTTCTGTGAACAGTAAAACGAATTTTCAAACTTTCAGAAAAATCCAAAGGACATTTTTTCACAAACATATACATTTTTGAATGGAATTTGCATTTAGAACTAGTTTTCACTCTTCTACGATATTTTTAAACATTTATTTTCATTCTATTAATAGGTACAAAAATAAGATAATATTACAAATTTATTTGTTCTTTGATAATACACAATTTCCTCAATATTATTATTAAGTGAAAGTAGACTAACTATTGAGTTCACCGTTATGTTCTACAGCATTTTCTGTAGAGATAGTTAATTTTGAGAAAATTATTCTTTACTTTATGGGATGTTGATACATTTTAATTTTTAATTAGCTTTGCTTGAATTGATTCTATGAAAACTAACAGTGGCCATGTCATTCTTACATTCAATGCTACAAAGTGCAATAAAGTCCGCGTGTTCATACAAACCCCAGTTTTAGATATATTATTAATTTTATAAATTTATTATTTCATCTCTATAAAAAGGCAGTTTGTGAGCATTGCTATCAGCATGTAAAGTAGTTCATTTTTCATATCCATTAAAAAATACAGTGGCCAAGAAAACTGTCGTGTTACTGTGAAAAAAGTACTTGACCAATGGAAATTTAGCGAAATAAACAAACGTATCCGTTAATAACGCTTGCACATTTATAGCCTTATAATATTGCTACTCCTCGATATAACAAACACCTACCTCCGTCATAAAATTGCAAACCTTTTTCCAAATTTATATTTTTTTATAGCTGCAGAAAAAACGTTAATATTTTGCAAGCTAAGTGCAAAAATCATTAATTAACTTTTTTGCTTTGACATATGGTCAAAAAATGTAATCTCGACCGTGAAAAAAAATCCGTAATACGTTTACGAATAGTACGATTAAATGATTCGGCCTTGTGAGACAGGGGCCTGGGCCTATAGCCCAAAGTACGTGCACACTAAACCAGTTAGTTCGAAACCCGCGAAGTCATGTGTTAAGTTGTTTAAAGTTTAAGTTCGTGACTTAGGATTCATTCTGAGTCCCTCCATACGCTAATCCTTCTATAAACTCTCGGCCTGTCATGCAACAGGAGAAGTGTGTGCCATCTCTGGTATATACGAAGAGCTGGATCCTTACATCCCGAACAATGGTACAAGCATCGAGATATGGTCAAGAGAAATTTGGGAAATAAGTAAAGGCACATGGCCGAGATATGCCTATGGAATGTTGGGGGAGCGCGGAATTTTTCATCAGTGGGAATATCTCCAGAGCGGTAGGCACCCTGGTAGTCCTTTCAGACGCCCATGGAGAGCAAATGGAGAGTGGTGCCAAACCGCAATGCTAGTTCAGACTTAAGAGATAAAGAAGCTAACTAATACGAGAATGTCTGTGCCGCACCGCTAGTTTTATTAGTTGGCTTCGAAAGCGACAGAGCGCTTCATTTACTTCAGGCCATTGCATAATTACGAGTGTCAAGACGTCTAAGTATTCACGGAACCGCCCCAGTTACACACTGGAAAACCCAGAAGGTATTTCTGTACAAGAAATATGTGCCATCTGTGTACCTCACCTTTCACTAACAGATCTAGATTAACAATTTTCCGTTAAACGTTTCTGTTATTTACTATTTTAAATTCTTGAATTGTTCGAAATATATGTGTCACGTGATCATGTATAATCACGTGATAGATGCAGAACTGTTTGATATACTCCAGAAACTTAGTTTTAATAATTCCAAGGCGAATGTGTGCTACTTTTGTGACAATGTCAATACTACATTTCATGTGAATACAATAGAAGAACAGATCGATATTTAAAATATTCTATTTGTCATTACACAATGAAGTGAAGGTGTGATGTGTTTGAAGGTGTGAGGTGTGGTCTTGGACATTTATGGTTGCTTCTATTTTTGAGTAAACGCTTTAGAAACGAATATTGAGAGGAAAATATACGTAATGTGTATAATAATTAACTTCAATAACATCTGTGTAATAATATTAACAGATGTTAGGTCAACATTTTAAATAGTATCTAATCGAAAGAAACCGCTACATTATTGTTGAAATATTCGCATTTTAGGCCATGAGTAATTGCATTTTGTAAGGGAAACATTCAGTTAGGAATTTCCTAATTGAATGGCCTGAATTGACTCCATATATCTGAAGGTCGGCGCATACAAGAATGGTGTAAACACGGATAAAAGATGTCTTAAATTGAATGCTTAGTAATTCTCACGTTACCAGGTGTAGAGGACAAAAATTCTAGTTTGCTTTTCATGTGTGCAACTCTCGTCACACGCGGTTCAGTATCTTCTAGGTATGTGGATACAAACGCGATTCATTAGAGTGTATTGGGAGATAGTTATTTTGATACTTACTTTTCCGATTATTTACAATAGTAAGTTATTGAAGTTAACCATCTTAGAGACCCTTAAATCACTTAATATTGTATATTTTAAAACTAGTGGTGCTTCAGAATGGCACAGACTTTCTCATAGTAGTTTTCTTATTTCCTTGGTGTGGACTGGTCTTACGGTCTTGCCTCATCCTCTTGCTAGCTGCCATCTATCGTCGCCCAAAGTACATTTCTTTGACATTTTCTCAGTTTTACGGTTTCCTAATAGTTAAATCGAAAATTAATTCAAGAATATTAAAGAAGAGTAAAACCTCGTCATATATGGCAATTTTCATTAAAAAAAAATTGGAATATTTTTTAAGAACATGGCGTTTAAGCGTTACTGTAAATGCGAAATTTGAAGCTCCTTTTCACAGGAATCTATTAGTTTTCGAAAAACTTCAATTGACGTAATTTGAGGTATTTAACTTGCAAATGCAACAATATATACAAATCGCTTATATGTATATTAACCGCGTGAGAGATATTTAAAGAAACTACACATGTGTAATTTTTTAAGAAAAAAAATAATACTCCAAAATGAACTATACGTCTCACTGAACAGCGCAATTGGTGCTAATTGGTGCTATTCGCAACGAATGGTGCTACAGTGCAACGAATGGTGCTATTCGTTGGAAGAGTTTGAAGAAAAAATTTGGGGTAGTTTTTGAGAAAATCTTGTTTTTGTAATTTTTTACAATTGCACATATTTCACCGAATATTCCGCAGAAGCTACTAAAAGTTTTAAGATAATGCGTATTACCTTAACGAAAGAACTAATTTTGGACAACAAATTTCGTTTGAAGGAAAAATCTTTTCCTTCAATATTGTAGTTGTAAGAAATTGCCGAAAAATCATACTTTTACAATTTACGAAAAATCAGAGTTAACCCTGAAAATTGGACCTATGCCACCTTTATAGGTGTATTTAACACTATTCTTACAAGAAATTTAAAGAAAAAATTTGGAGCTATTTTTGAGAAAATATTGAAAGTATCTCTAGGGCTTTCATATAAAGTCCCCCTAAAAATTAACGAATGTTTTTCACAGTCGCAGAGCTTTGACACACGCATAAATGACAAGGGTTTCTTCAATTTGGAAGAAATCTTAAGTATGGTTTAGGTTTGTTCACGTACACCAGACAGACCGACAGACGGACGAACGCACGTTTTGACGTTAATTGATTTTTCGGTATCAAAGATCCGCAAAACAGGGATTCTGGCTACACCACGTGTTAGAGGATTTTTTTCTTCATTTAGCAACTGGATTTATCCACCATTTCGTTATCAAGCCCCGGCAATGATTTTTTTCTGCCGAAAATCCGCCATTTATTCGCACAACATTACATTACTTTCTCTATACTACGTATATTACTCCGTATGTAGGTACGTATGCAAGAAAGTAAAAATGACTAAGTTGAATATTTTCTTTACAGGTGGTTTGAAATAATTATCAGCGTAACAAGAAGGGTGTATGAAATCCTTAGCAGAACGGATTTTAATTCTATGAAATGAATAAACGGGTTTTCAAAGAGAAAATGTCTTCGATGCTGGACATAAAGAAGATTAGTATAAGTATATGACGATAATTTAGTTACCCAAGGTTTTAGAGGTCAATATAAAGTTCTTTATGAATTTGATCTCTACGAACAAGTCTACAGTCTTTGCCTTAAACAAAATCTGTTGTAAAAAATCCACTCTTTGAAAAAGGTCATGTACAATGTTCGTTTTGAAAAAAACGGTAGTATATTGCGCGTAATTTGAAATTTATACAATTTCGAAAAAAAAATTATCAAAAACCACTCCAATTTTTTTCTTCAAGTATTTTCCACGAATAGAAGAAGGAACACTTAAAAGGATGAGAAAATCTCATTTTTGTTGAACTCTCTGATTTATTAAAAATCATGAAGTTTTTTTTTAATTGAAAATTTATAAATAATGCAAGAAAGTATATGCTGATGTAGCATCACTAGTTGCGAAAGTCACTGACTGCGAAAGACACCAATGTATTCAAATGTGCATTATTAATAGACTACTACATCATGAAATAAAGAGCTGTAAGAGCATGAAAGAGGAGTAGTAAAATGAGATTGAAGTAGGACAGTGGGAACTGCATATATCGAATATGGCGGTTCCTTCGATAATATTGAATTTATAGAAACTTTAATGTATAGAAATAATTATTAAATTTGTGTAAATGCATTTAAAATTTATGGAAAATTGGGTTAAATAGAAAATTCAACAATAAATAATTAACAAATATTTTAATCGTTCGTATCACATCTTACATTACGAATATTAACGTGAAATTGTTATTGCATACGTACTTAACCAAATCATTGAATTGAAATTTCAAAAGAAATGTTTAATGTGTTGTTGTACATGTGACGCACTCCGTTCAAAATACACTTCACACTTGCATACCACTGTCCACACCTTTGATCAAGTTAACTTTTTCTGCAACATTAAGGGATTTTCGTTTAGGCATAACCGACATTTCGTTTCAACGTAAGCGGCATTTCGTAACCGCGTAACAGCGAACTGAATTTTCACTGAACTGACGATACATCGCAAAGCAGGACCATTAGATGAAGAGGCACGCGATTGACCCATGGAGAGAGAAAAGCAGGAGTGAGTTACCTTTGTGAATAACCTGGGAATTGGATGTAGAAAACAGTTGGTGTTTAATAAACATTTATTCTATTATACAAACGTCTAGAAGCAAGTTATATTTTCCTCAATAGCGATACTCTCCTTCCAAATTAAACATTACTATTTTTTTAGAAAAATAATTTATAGCACGTATTGTCTTTTATTCCATAGAAAAATAGTCAAGCCAGAAAATGAGTTCGATATTAATAATTTTCGACATATAGAAACATTTTTAAACGGAATTTTCAAGGGACAGACAAAAATTCGATTTATAGAAAATTTTGATGTATAGGTTCAATATATGGAAGTTCCGACTGATGAGGATCCAGAAGGAAACGAATGATGAGAATGAAGAGGGAGACAACATGAGGATGAAGAAAAAGATGTAAAATGCGGTTAAAAAGTAATATGTAAGAAGAGGATGCATTGGGAGACGTAAGATAATGGTGAAGAGGAAGACGTAAGATAAGGATGAAGAAGTCATAAAATGAGGATGAAGAGGGAGACGTAAGATGAAGATGAAGAGGGAGATGTCAGGAGGTTTAGAACGAAGGGGAGGGGAAATGAACAAAAGGAGCATAGCCTTGGTAGAGTGTTGCCTTCGCGTGCCCCGATTAAATAGCCCCTGCAACCGCCAGGAATTCGGAAGACATGTGAAGGCTGGGGCGCGCGGAGGCGCTTTGTGCCCGCGATGTGTCGTGCGCCCTAGCGCGCGTTGCTTCTCCGCCACCGACCGCAAAAATCTCCAGCGACGCGTCGACCCTCTGCTGACCTATATAACCGTAAAACGATCGCTCGGCACAGAATTTCCTCAATTATGAAGTCGTTTTTTCCGTCGTCGATGCCGCCGAAAGTGGCCGCGGATGAGCGCGCGTGGGGAGCGAGCGTGCCGGTCGCTCGTCCGGTGGAGCGACGCCTGTCAAACGCTGGGGAGCGGCCGTCAGTCCGGTAGCGGCAGAGGCTGCAACGCGACGCCCAGGGCTGCCCAGAGCGATGGTAGGTTCCTTGGGCCTCCAGCGACTTGCGGCTTTAGTGGTGTGTAACGGTTAGCGTATCGCACTGGTCTATCAGGTGGCGGATTCTCCGATACACTGCGTATACCGCCGGCATACCTAGTAATTCGATTGATTGATTGATTGATTTTTTCGTGTTTCCGGGCGCGTCAACTACTGTGGTCATTAGTCCCGTTAGTGTAGTGCATGTTTTTTTCGGGAGATGGCGGTGATCTTCCTCCGCTGGATGGCGAGATCCGGCGCCGACCTACCGTCGGCTAGTGGGTTTCCCCCTAATCAAGACTCTCCCACCAGCGGGGCACCGCCCCAGCCGGGACAAGCTCTAAGCTCCCGACCGGTCTTCCGGAATATGTGGTAGTGTAGTGCATGTGAGTGTAAGTGTGTGTGTAAGGGGAGAGGATAGGACAAGGAAGAGGAAGGTCAGATCGCACGCGGTCCGTGGCCCGTTTGGTAAGGTACTGCTCCGGCATTCGCCTGGTGTTGATCGGAGAAACCACGGGAAACTACCGATCAGAGCAGCCGGCCGCTAGATTTCTCCTCCAGACAGCCTAGTAATTCGAAATGTATAAGAAATATTTCATAAGTTTTATAATCCTCTAAAACATTATTGAGGTTTTGAAAGCCTTAAAACAGATACGAAAAAATAACTCTGTTTTGATACCGAGAGCCAATTAATCTTCCTCATCCGTAAGCGCTATGAAGTGCGGTAGAATGAGAAGTTTCAAACAGTTCTTAATGCTGACCAGAGAATTCGCTAGCGCAGGCGAAAGAACTGTATGCCAAACGCGATAACCTAGAGCTCCTCATGGTTTAAGGATGAGGAGAGAATACGCGTCTAGACTGTCGGTAGACAGCGCAAAATATTACGGTGAACAGCCTTTCTCTGGTCGTTCGTAAGTTACGCTTCTCTCAAGTTCTTGTGAAAATAGAGTGTGTTAATGATCCAGAAGTTAATGGTTTGTATAATTGTATTATATAACAATTATTAAGAACGGAACAGCCCTGCCTAGAGCACACCTCATGTAAGCAAAGGGAAGGCATTCACCCGGTGTCATTGTTTCTGGATGTCCGAGATGTCACAATAATGTTACGTAATTACACATTTTTGTAATGTAAATAAAGTATTACTTTGCGCGAATGCAAAATAGCAAGATTAAAAGTTTATTCTAAATAATTTCAACCAGTTAATATTAAGGGAAAGAAAGAATTTTTACTAAAAGTTACTCTATACGCCTAAAAGCCTATCGATTAATTTGTCCAATTAGATTTATGCTAGAATTAGTTGGTCTTATCTAGTATATTTAAGACGACGTTCTCCCTCTATCTACTAATGACGCTAGGTAGTAGCATAAAAGAATCCTTAATAACATTTCATAGACAAAAATCTTCTGCCATTACGCGGCTATTGTGAAGGAACGATAAAGAAGGCGCTTGAAGCGTTTGAAGAAGAAGGGACATAAAATCTTTGAAGCTTAGCAGATTTCAAAGGAGTTCTTCACACTGGCTGTGCTTCATAAAAATTCAAGAGTAGTGCAAAAGTAATCTATTATTTATGTAATTCGTATTCAGACGTATGTCCAGGAAGATCTAGGATTCATGATATTATAATTATTTAGATGTTATTCTCAAGTTAGAAAAACTTTGTAGTTGGAAGAGTTTAATAAATATAAAATAGTGTTGGTGTAGTTAAATTTCTGTAAGTGGAAATGTAATTGTTAAATGTATACATTTTGAGGCGTAAATTATTGATCATTTTATGTTATTAAACGTGAAGTTTTGTTTTTGTTCTTCTAATGAAATACCTTCATTTACCGAAATTTTGGAAACCAATGTAAGTTTTTGGGTGGTAATCTTGAATCTTGAATGCTTTTGACAGTGTCTTCATACAACGTGTTTAAGAACATTTTTTGAAATACAACGAAACAAAATTTTTGTCTACCTCAATTCTTGCGGTTTCAGAGCTCCACTTGTATGGATGATCGATTATTCGCTCGCATCACGCAACAGAAACAATCGATTCATTCAGGTGGAGCTGGAAGTTTTTCTCTACGTCGATATTCCAGACATTCTTTATTGGTGTTGCGTGTGGGCTACCACAATTAATTTCAACCTCATTTCAAATAATGCGCATGCCAAAATTGTCAAACGCTACACATAATTGAGAATTCGAAGACGTAAGTTGTTCAGTAATTATATAGCTTTCTCTCTTCTGTCAGTGAAGTATTATTTTTTAAGATTGTTATTATTAAGTGTGATCTATATTTTGTGATTGTGTTCATGATTTTGTTGCTCAAGCATTTAATAAATGCTTTTAGTAGATATTTTCATCGTTCACTTTTTCTTCTTACTTTACGAGGACTGGGATCCAAAGGCCCGTTCTGAGACTTAGAACTGTTCGGTCCACCTCATTCTAGGACTACCAACATCTATCTGAAGCCCCTACGTCTATATAAGTGAGCTAACTTTCGTAGCTTATTTGGATCTATCCTGTTTAGGTATTGGAACCATTTCTGTTGGTTTGTTTTAATGTTATATACCACACTATAAATATTTAATCTTGTCTTTAAGTCGTTTGGAACCCTAATCCTAAAAATTAGACCCAGTAGAGATCTTGAGAAATTCAATTGGGAAGCATTTAAACTGATTAGTGTGTATGATGAAGATGAATAATGAAAATAAGAAAAAATTGTACAAATGTTTTCATTACGTTATCAATTTCTTGTTATCCTTCTGTATTATTCTAAATACTTAACATTAAAAATACTTGAAAACGTAACCTTCCTATGAATAATATATCTGAATTATCAAAGCAAAAAGTATTTTATTACCTAATCATCAGTAGCATCATCCATTTTTTATTACTTTGACTCATTTAACTCAGTAACTTTGAGAACCATTGATATAGGAAATTAGCTTGTCACTTGGACTACTTTTCCTCGTACGCTATTCAATGCAAAGTAGTCCATTCAATTTAAAAAGTGAAATATTTAAAATTCTGTAAAAGATTGGAAAATGACAAGTACATAAGAAAATATCCAAGACAAGAACCTACAAATGTGATGTGATAGAAAATTATAAAAATGTTAATAGGATTTTGTATTTCAGGTTTAACTTTGAATGCAAATATGTCTGCAAATGAAAAAGTCACTTAGCTTCGTTTTCCTTTGAGCCCCACAAATATACAGGAATTATCATATTTTGAAAGACAACTCAGATAATTAGTTCTGATCAGTCAATCTGTGAGGGTTGATATGGTGTTGTAATCACCAACATATTATATAGTTGCGATGATCGGCCTCGGGAATTGTTGAAGGCAAAGAATGATATCGCCCTAAGACACTTTAACCTTATAATCAGCTGGCGGCAAAGAACAATCGCCTTGATTGGTGGCTTATCAGCTGCTGTCGCCTGCGGAGTCTCTGGAGTGCGTCCTGACACAGATGTATAAAGTAAAAGTACCCAAACCCAGGCCCCGATTTTGTTTTCGAATATTTTTAAATCCAATTTTCCGCACAATCCAATCAAAATATTTTCAATGCATACCTTACTTAGTTATACAAATGTTATATTCTACTTAAAAGTTTTGGCCAAGTAGTTAAAAATTAAAATATTTTTTTCGGAAATATTATATTTTGTGGATTTATAAACAAGTTTTCCTAATGTGAGCTCCCCGCAAACGTTTTAAGAAATGGGTAAAACTGGATAGAAAAACTACAAATAGATTGAACTCAGAATAGTTTTACAAAGATACATTTTATACAGAAGAAATTGTCATTCATGTCTTGCACATAGTCTATATATTCAAGAGCGACGGAAATCACATATATAAGCATCTTTTTCTGCCTCCGCCCATTCGACGGGTGAGCCCAGAGTGAATACATTAGGCACATCATCCATAGTCCTCCTACAGCTCTCTTAAAAATTCCAATTCGGAAGAGCCAGAGGACATGTCGTTCGTTTCCCCGTTGAAGGTGAAATATTCTTTTTGCTTTATGTTTAATTTCAGAATTTTCATAAATCTCTCTCTTTTCGACTTCTCTGAGATTAAATTATGAAATTATCTTTTGACCTCCCTCTTCTTCCTGTTCTTTCAAACTGATATGCTTCAGCGTAAGCGTGTTTTATCAAACTAAGGTATAATGAATGTCAAAAATCGAGGGCTCTCGTTAAGATTATTTGGGGGCTCGGGTTAGGTACCAAAGTGTTTATATTCCAAATGCCAATAATATTTTTACAAGGCAAGTAAAATAAATTGCATTACCCTACATCTATAGCTTGTGAAGTCCATTTAAAAATAATGTAATGTTTAGAAGACTTACCGATGAAGTAGCAAAACCAGGCAACTGAGAATAAGCACTTGAAAAAACTTTGCTTTTCACTGTTTGCACTAATGGCCAACTGTCCTGCAACAAGTAATGATGAATACACTACCACTTCACTGGGCTCTCAAAGAAGTTATTTTGTTACGTTAGCCCTCTACAGAGCTGTAAATCAAGGGGATCGCATCAGGAACCGGGCCCGGGTTTAGGTCTATATTATAGGTGTTGCAAGCGTGAGTAACATCAAAGCAGTAATAGTGCCAATGAGTCCCACAGATATTGTGTAACATTACTGAGATGCCTAACGAGACTGGCCACGCTCGTAATGCTGCTCACGGTTTTGACGGAGGCGAGGGTGGAGACCGTAATGGTGAAGATGGTCTTGGTGTGGTGTCCAGGCTGAAAGTGGCGAAAGTGATGAAGTTTGCCGTATTATTATTATTATTATTATTATTATTATTATTATTATTATTATTATTATTTACACTTTCTCTGCTTTAGCAGGGAAATCTATCACCTGTCCAATTGATGTTGTAGGACTAGACTGAGACTGCGCAGGAAGGAAAGTCATTCTACCTACATGAATGCCATGCATTTAGGAATTTCCTGATTATATCACACGTTTGAAGGAGGGTGGCTTTCTGGGCTTCATCAAAGATATTTTTGATATCTAAATTCTCCAGATTTCTTTTAAAGTTCCTGGTGACGACTTCTTCAACGGATATAACCATGGAGAAATGGGAGATCTCATGCAACTTCCAAATGTTTTTTAATTCAGTTGCCAGGTTCTCATATTTTCTGAATTTTTCTGCTTCGGACTTCCGCAAGTTGTGAGTCAAAGGGATTGCAACATCGATTATAGGGGCTGTTTTCTTTTCATTGTTTATTATGATATCAGGGCGGTTATGGTCAACTGTTGTTGTTTTTGTTATTATTATTATTATTATTATTATTATTATTATTATTATTATTATTATTTGCCAACTCTACATCCCGCTAAGGGCAAGGACCTCCTGGTTGTGCAGGGAATTATTACATATTAAATGTATTAGTGAGAATGTAAATCGTAATATTGTTAAGTTCCGGAGAAAGAGAAATCAGCATTCATATTTTTTTCGAATTTTCTTAATCACTTGTAATGTATTTTCAACGAGTTTCTATCCTTATCTACCTCAACTACTTTTCAGAAGATTGACACGGCTTTTGTCTCATTAAACACATGGGCCATGTAGCACAAAAGTCGAAACACACCACGAAATACAAATGTATTATAATATGTGAGTCACCTCATACAAATTCATTTCATAATACATGTTTCCAAACATATCATAATAGTGTCGAAAAACATCTCATTTCTTTAAAATATGAAAATAAGAGCAATACTTTGCACTTATCAGTGAAATGAGGATGTTTTGTGATTAAAATATTGGAAATAGCAAATGAAATAGAAAATATGTAATGAAATAAATAAGAGGACATATGGGCTCAGATGATCTCAACTCATTCAAAATTTATAGAACGAAAGTTTATAAAATAATTATTTTATGTTTAATATTCCATATTATTATTATTATTATTATTATTATTATTATTATTATTATTATTATTATTATTATTATTATTATTACAGTTCTTACTTTATTTTTTTATTTTTTCATTGACTGCTCAAAACATTTGCCAGACGATCTTTTATTTCTGACATTTTAGCAAATTGCCTCTAAAAACAGAATTAATTCAGCAAATAAAACAATTGAGTACTTTCACGAAAAAGTGTACATGTTTCACGAGAAAATTGCTTTTTTTCTGAACAATAATTACTTTTCCTCGGTGTCACCTTATCCCCGATCAGCAGTTAATTCTTCTGGTCACTTATATTTGCTCCTTTTTGTGAAGATACTTTATTTCGACCAATGGCCAACTTCGTGCCTCATTACGAAACATCGAATACGCAGAAGTGAAAATACTGCCAGAGGTAAATACGGTAATAAAAAAATACTTTTTTTGTCTTCTCGCTGACCTCACGCATAAGAGCATCTTCACGATAGAATCCACATTGCCCCCAGAAAGGTTTTTTCAGAATTTTGTGTTTGAAACTGGTTTTTGAAACCTATTAAACTATATATAGCCCTTCAGGTCAAGGTCAGAATAATTTGTATTTTTAGTAGGCTAAAAATATGTTAAACTAACTTCACATAAAAGCATTTTTGCTGTTTTACCTTAATAGGGAGAATATTTACAACGGAAGGGGAAAGGGATACTATGATGTGTTGAGTGCAAGTTGTTGAGCAAGAGTTAATGCACGTAAGTACCGTGCACAATGTAATGTTGGGAGGGATACTGTTTAACAGTTACCATGGTCACTCTCGCGCGAAAGTAAAGGAAGTGGCAATAAAGTGAAGTGATAGCGTCATAGATGATGATAAGATCCACGACAACAAAGACAATAGTGATAGCGGCGGAGACGATAACAGTAATGCAACAGTTAATGAGGTTGTGGGAAAGCTTGCAGTAAAATGCAACAGAAAGAGGAGGTAATGAGAACAACGAAGACATCAGAGACAGTGGTGAAGGTTCTGCTGGGATGGTTACTAGGCCCAAAACGTAAGGCAATTGCTGTGGAAAGGTGAATGTACGATTAGAACCTGCAAAGAAGAAATAATCAGAAAAAAAGAACAGCAAGTGCAACAGCCAAGGTACCATTAGAAAGACACAGTGTCAGCCCATTCTTAATTAACGGCTGGAACAATTGTTATCAAAGATGGTAAAACTTGTGTCGATAGCAATGACATTCACAAACCAGTCAATGCATCTGAAGACGAAATAATGTGGTCACGACAGTAGTGATTAGGATCGACGGTTCAATAGGGAGGCTGCACGGAGTCAGAGATGGAATAAAACAGGGGTCAGCTGCGAAGAAAATGGGGTAGAGCGGCAGAGACAGAGGAGAGCAGAAATAAAGGCTGCAGACGGAAGATCAGTAAAAGGACAGAGGTAGGAATTACAAGGGCAACAGCAGGGTTGGTAATCGATTTAAACGGAAACAGCGTTGAAGGCAACGATAGCATTGAAGATAGTTACGGGGCCATCGTCAGGAACAACAAATAAAGTCAGAACGTAGCGAGGTCTGTTTTAAAACAGAAAGGGTATTACAGGAAAAAATAAGTTCTGAGAAAGATAGTATGAGACAGAGATGAGAGTACCGTAGAGACAGAGATGAGAGTGCCGTAGAGACAGAGATGAGAGTGCCATAGAGACAGATGAGAGTGCCGTACAGACAGAGATGAGAGTGCCGTAGAGACAGAGATGAGAGTGCCGTAGAGACAGAGATGAGAGTGCCGTAGAGACCCTCCCGACCAGAAGCGGAGGGAATGAACTGGGACGATAATAAAGGGAGGGCAACGGGAGTATAACACTGCGATAAATATGAGCGGTAAAATGTAATGAACTACAGGAACAGTAGGATCAATGTTGTTGTGGAGAAGACTGCAGATTAAAAGCAATAAAGGCAGCGACAATACGAGGAACAGAATTATGCACAGACAGTGCCATTCTATGTCGAATGGAACAACGAATAGGGCAACAGAAGGGTAATGCAATGATATTGAGCGGCGATAAGAGAAAAAAACTGCTGGAGGTAAAGGCAGCATTTTAAAACGAGACACGGCTGAACAATAATGGTGATAGAACCAGAGGGACAATGGTCGGAGCCACCAATTCAGGCAATCTGGGATAGTCCATGTACTAGATCGAGAAAAATCACAGAAAGCGGGCGACGGCAGCTGCAACAACGGAGGTACGGCTAAAAAGAGTTGACAGAGTACATTCTTTGAGGCTAATGGTCAGGGATGATGCAGAGAACGTGGGATAAATGCGACAACATGAGTAGGGAAATGGCAGAGACAATGACGGGAGCGGAGTCTTGGACAGTGCATTTAACGCGGTATAGTGCTAGGCACAGTGGAATGATGCAGGGACCAGACGCGAGATCCAGAGCGGTGAAGATGCGGGGAGAATGGGAGCGGAGTCTGTTGGCGGCGCAGTGTGGCGCTAGACGCTATGAGATGATGCAGGGATCGTCATCGCTAGACGAGACGAGACGGAGCGGATTGATTGATTGATGGAAGTGATTCCGGGCGCGGCAACTGCTAAGGTCATGCGTTCCGTAAGTGTTGTGTATGTGGTTTCCTCGAGAGGCGAGAAGAGAGATCTTCCCCCGCTGGATGATGAGATCCGGGGGCGACCTACCGTCGCCGGCGTTTTCCGTCCAGCAGGGCACCGCCCCAATTGGCACAAGCTCTAAGCTCCCAGCCGGTGACCTCGCATGTGTGGCAGTGTAGTGCATGTTTGTGTAAATGTGTGAAAGGGGAGAGGATGGGACAAGGAAGAGGAAGGAAAGATCGCGCGCGGTCCGTGGCCCGTTTGTTAGGGTACAGCTCCAGCATTCGCCTGGTATTGATCGAAAAAATAACACGGAAAACTACCGATTAGAGCAGCAGGCCGCTAAAATTCTCCTCCAGACAGCGACTGCATTCGAGCTATCTAGCTAGTGTCAAAAATCCTGCCGCTGTCGGGACGCGAACCTAGGACCTCCCGGTCAGAGGCACTGCAGTGACATCAGTTGATGCCCTGAGTTACCAGTAGCGGGGAAGACGTAGAAACAACAACGGGAGTGGATCCTGGGACAACGCGGCGTGACGCTACGCCCCGTGCGTCGATGCAGGGAACCTCATCGCGAGATAAGTGGAGACCAAAGGCGGGGAAAACGCGGGGACAACGACGGGAGCTGATTCCAGGAGAGCGCGTGGGGTGCGGTGCGGCGGGAGGCACGCCGCGGCGCCGGCTGTCGTGCGCGCCACGCGATGCCGGGCGCAGCCGCCCTACGTGTGCCCGTAGGTAGCCCAGGGCCCCGTTTCAACTCTTCCAAAGTGATAAAAAATGATGTCGATGTAAGGATGAAAAATGTTGCTTGTGAACAGGTATGCACTATTATGAATAATTTAGCTGTCAAGTGTGACAATCGCCCCAAAAGCGGCCGAGTTGCCGCGGGGCAGGCGAGGCGGCGGCGGCGGCGGCGGCGGCGGTAGCGGCTGCGCGGCGACGCGACGGTCGGCGACGACGGTGGCGGTGGTGACGGAGGAAGACAGTGAGCACGTCACCGAAAGAGGCGGACAAAATAAATTCACAAACATATATAATTGATTTATTGCTTATTCCGGGCGCGTCAACTACAGAGGTCATTAGTCCCGTAAGTGTAGTGTACGTTTTTCATCGGAAGATGGCGGTGAGCTTCCCCCACTAGATGGCGAGATCCGGCGCCGACCTACCGTCGACTAGCAGGGATTTTCCACAATCAGGGATCTCCCACCAGCGGTGCACCGCCCCAGCCGGGACAAATTCTAAGTCCTCGACCGGTCTCTCGGGATGTATGGTAGTGTAGTACATGTGTGCATGTGTGTGTGTGTGTGTGTGTGTGTATAAGGGGTGAGGATAGGAGAAGAGGAAGGAAAGATCGCGCACGGTCCGTGGCCAGGATACTGCTCCGGCATTCGCCTGGTATTGATCGTAGAAACGACGGTAAACTACCGATCAGAGAAGCCGGCCGCAAGAATGCTCCTCCAAACAGCGACTGAATTCGACCTAGCTCGCAAGCTAGTGTCGAAACTCCTGCCGCCGTCGGGACTCGAACCTAGGTCCTCCGAGTCAGAGACACTGCAGTGACAACAGTTGATGCACTGAGCCACCGCTCCTGGTCAAATATATATAAAACTCTGGTGTATGGTAGGGAGGGGTGTGGGGGTTAAGAGACTTCAGCTCCTTAAGGAGCTGATACAAAGTATTCACAAATATAGCTTTTGCTAATTTTCTATAGCAAGGAATGAAATTCGACATCTCAATTGAATACGTTATACATGAATATAAATCGAAAAATAAAAGTAAATTTTAAATTCACCATAAATGAAATTTTCTTTATAAGAAAGTATGAAGTCAGCAAGATACTATACCTAAATCGCGCCCTCTCCCCGTCCAAAAAAATCCTGATTTAAAATCTTTATCTTTTATCTTCAGAAAGTGAGAGTTCATTCTTCCAGATTAAAGTAAATTCTCCAAACATTACTCTTTTAATGGCAGTTTAGGGTGGTCTCTTTAAGTGCATAATACATGTTTCTTATTTTATACATTAGTAATTGCGCTATTGGCGTGTCACTGATACCTTATTTCCAAACTAATGCCAAGGACCCTATATTCCAAAGAAATTGAAAAAAGTATTATTAATTTAAAAATAAAACAGTCTTATTATTATTATTATTATTATTATTATTATTATTATTATTATTATTTAATTAAATTACAGGCCTCAAAAACACATTACAAATATGTTAACTTTTACACAGCACATGTCATGTAATTGTTGTAACAAAAATTCTCATACGATATCAGCATTATCTTTAAAAGGAATGCTGAAGATCCAGTGTAACTAATTATTGCGAAAAAAATCTTTATTATTTTTCATGTATTTAGTATTAAACAGTGCGCCTTCCTTTTCAGAATACGAAAAACGTTCAGTTAGTTTCACAAGGATTGAAACTAACTGAGCGTCCTCTAGTATCGAGAAAAATGTACTTTAATTTTATTGACGTTTTCAACGTACTACCTGCTTTATCGTAACAGTATGTTTAGCACGATTTCAGGAAGAGGACGAGAAATGGCAAATAGACAACCTGTAAATAGATAATAATTATGAGTATAGAAGTAACTGCGATGAACACATTCTTGGAAAATCGACCAATAATGATTGTCAAGAAGAGGTTATTGAGTAACCCGTACTTGCCAATCGATTCCCAGAGGAGGAGGTAAAACATTTGAACTTGTGTTACCTAACAGGGAAAAGTGTCAAAGCGACCTAGGTGCTCCGAGAACTCGTGTCCGCCCACTGTGCGGGTGACCGCGGCGCGATCCGTGCTCGCCGCACGCCAGCCGCCGCTGCCGCCTCGTCTCGGTGTTCCAGTGACGGCGGCGTCCCCCGGGGCGGGCGTCTCTGCTGCCGCCGCCGCCCGCGATGTCCCCCGCGCCACGCCGCGCCGCGCCGGCGACCTTCTGCGGTCCCCAGCCGCCTCCGGCACGGGCGGCTGGCTGTGACGCGCGTTCCGAGGCGACTTTGGGCAGGCGGACGGCGGGGGTGTGGGTGGCGGACGAGCGGAGAACGGCGAGCGAGCCGATCGGCGAGCAGGCGGGAGGGGGGGCGAGCAGGGGGGTGGAGGCGAGCGAGCTGCAGGGCGAACGGGAGAGTGGGTGGTGAGCGAACGTGGGGGCGGGGACGAGCTGATGTGCGGGTGAGCTAGCGAGTGAGGGTGGGGGGCGTGCGAGCAAGAGAGTAACGCTCACACGTGTGAGCGGGTGTGCGGGTGGACGGGTGAATTGTTGGCAAGCCTTCTAGCGATTCTGCTGACGGGCGGGGACAACCGAGGAAGCAGGGAGAGGGGAGTGAGTGGGCGGCGAAGAAACGGGGAGCGGCGAGCGAGCTGGTGGGCGAGCAGGCGTGCGGGCGGTCGGGCAGGAGGGTGGGCGAGCGAGCGGCGGGCGGGCGAGCGCACGGGCGGGCGGGCGGGCGGGCGGGCGGTGTGGGCGAGTGGTTGGCGAGCGAACGCTGGATGACGAGTGAGCTGATGGGGGAACGGATGGATGGTCGAGCGTGTGGGTGAGCCAGCGGGCGGGTAGGCGGAGGTCTCACCCGCGGAACGTGGGGTAACGTGCGAGCAAGCGACTATGCGAGCGATTGGGCGGGTGGGCGAGTAGTTGGGAAGCGAGCGGTCAGGTGGCGGGGGAGGGGAGGCAGGGGGCCGGCGCACTGCTCGACTCCTGCGTGTGTCTTCGCGACGCTCCCCTCTCGACTGCACCTGCTGCGAGGGGGTAGCAGACATGCGAAGATCCCTTTGCAACGGGCACTTTTTGCCTCGTCTGACGCGCTCAGGGAATGTTCTTTGAATGACTGAGTCGGCGATGTGCGAGAAGGTTGATTGATTTGATTGATTTGTTCGTGTTTCCGGGCGCGTCAACTGCTTTGGTCGTTAGTCCCGTTAGTGTAGTGCATGTTTTTTTCGCGGGAGATGGCGGTGATCTTCCCCCGCTAGATGGCGAGATTCGGCGCCAACCTACCGTCGGCTAGAGTGGTTTCCCTCTCTCCCACCAGCGGGGCACCGCCCAGGCCGGGACAAGCTCTAAGCCACCGACCGATCTCCCGGAATATGTGGTAGTGTAGTGCATGTTAGTGTAAGTGTGAGTGTAAGGGGAGAGGATAGGACAAGGATGAGGAAGAACAGATCGCGCGCGGTCCGTGGCCCGTTTGGTAGGGTACTGCTACATTCGCCTGGTGTTGATCGGAGAAACCACGGAAAACTACCGATCAGAGCAGCTGGCTGCTAGAGTTCTCCTCCAGACAGCGACTGAATTCGACCTAGCTGAAAAGCTAGTGTCGAAAATCCCGTCAGGACTCGAACCTAGGACCTCCCGGTTAGAGGCGCTGCAGTGACATTAGTTGATGCACTGAGCTACCGCTACCAGTTTCGATTAACACAATGCAATACTAAAGATCATACAATGTTATTAATGTTATCTCCCCTGCCGCCATCAGGACTCTATCCTAGGACCTCCCGGTCAAAGGCGCTGCAGTTGATGCACTGAGCTACCGCTCCCAGTTGTGAGAAGGTATCGGTCCGGGCTTCGGTTATGCCACGAACGCGGGTTATCATGATGTGTAGGCATATACGATTGCACCAACCGGAACGAAACCCTGAATATCTATCCAGGTCGTCTAGTCTTGTATCGCTTAACAGAGTTGAAGCTTGAGATGTTGCTCAGAAATTTCGAAGAGTGAAAAGGGGTTGCTGGAAGAAGCATAGCGATTGAGATTGGGAGGTCAAGGACACGGGGATTAAAATGAAATCGATGCCATCAAATACCCTCGTCCAATCTGATTCCAGCGTACTCCTTAGACCAGAAATATCTTGTGTTGGAACTTGCCTACTAAAATGCAATTGCAGTATTGAGGTTAATGTTGAATACATCCTTTCACTTTCAGATTTCTTATTCTTTGGCGTTTAAAGAAATAAATTGTCAAGCAAAAAATTTTGAAGATATATGATAATTTTAATTGTGAATTGTTTCAACTGAGACATTCTTATTTTTTTACAATATCGACATTTACGATAATCTCCCTACGATAATCAAC
The DNA here is from genome assembly GCA_011170035.1 of Teleogryllus occipitalis. Taxonomy (NCBI): domain Eukaryota; kingdom Metazoa; phylum Arthropoda; class Insecta; order Orthoptera; family Gryllidae; genus Teleogryllus; species Teleogryllus occipitalis. The sequence continues at coordinate 77,166 of BLKR01002127.1, read as the reverse complement.
CACCTACGGAATGTGATCCCTTCCGTTTCCGAGACGTTTCTTTAACATTGCCAGGTGACACCAGGAAGAAATATTTTATATTGCTTGACATTACGTTTTAAGAAACGTGGTGGACTAATCGTGAATCACTTTTTGTTATCTACTATCGGTATCAGCCCGTAACATTGGCCATGGATATTTGACACTGTATCTCACAAAACTCTTATAAAAAGCTGTTTAAAAGCTGTCAGTTGTATAAAAAGCTGTTATGACTCTTTTAAATATAGACTAATCATTTCTTAGTATTCGTTGAAAATACCTTTATTGCCCCTGAAAATGAGTTTACAGTAACCAAATAATTGGCTTCACCGATATTGCAGATGATATTGTTGTTAACATTTCTTTTCTGGTGCAGAACTTCAGTATATTATTATACATAAAGTTTTGTCTTCCACTTTGTTTCTTTTACAATTTTTAACAGTGACTTTCTTCATAATCGTTGGTTCTTTTAATTTCAAATTGGTTTCTTGTAATCTCTTTTTTGACTTGGAAAAGTTTCCGGATCGTGGTTTACTTTGATGATAAGCAATCATAATACATAACCATTATCGAAAGTGGTATACAATACATAAACCTCGCCCAACTCTTCTCTTATATCGTGTTCTTATTTAGATAGATATTTATTAAAGTTCGCTTTGAGCTAATGCTCGGTGGCAAACAAGATTTCAATTAGAATTAGGACAAATACAAAAATATTACGATTATTTATAAATAGAATTATAATTAAAATTAGAAATTGATATCTTAGTTATAATTAATTTCTATTTTTCCGTAAATTGACTTATAGCTTATCAAACACTTCACCTCATTTCACAACACTACACTACACTGCACTGCTCTGCATGCTGTGTCCCCTTTAGTTGATTTTTTTTATCGAATATCTACACTGCGGTTCATATTGAAATGATTCAAATAAAGAGCAGCAAATAATAATGCAAAAAATTAAGTGAAAAATTATTAGGAAGAAAATATGGAAATAAATGGCGAATATAATTAAAATAGGTTGATAAAAATATTTTTTGATAATTATTAAAACAAAATATTGTTTACGTAATGTTGCACTGATATTGGAAAGAACTACTAGACTAAGATTGCATTCAAAACGAAAGATATTCAAATTTGACGTACTAATCTATTGATTGTGTGATTGTAGTAGCGACTATGAATCATTTCCTAATTATTATCGTACTGTAGATCAATGTTCCGTGGTGTTTCATGTTTATTAATCTCCATAATCCTGTTAACACAAATTATTGATTCATGTAGTGCTTTTCGAAAGATTGGTTCACATTTATCTTAGCACAAATTCTGTGTGTATAACATCACTAAAAATATAGTTATGTCACTTTCCAAAAGCATGCGAAAACGTGTTTCGTTTCCACGCCGAGATCGTGAGAGACATCAAGATTAATACCCCAATTAAGAATGTGATTATGATAATTTACATAATTGGTTTTCGATCGGAATACATCAAAAACCAGCTTGTATCTATGAAGTCTCACATTAAAGATTTACGATTTATCACTCCAGAGTTAATGCTTTATGTCATGTGTAGGAATAACGGATGGCTCTAGCTGGTAAGGACTGGATATATTTTGACACAGTAAAAGGTGAATACAGTGCTAGCTCTCGCGACGTCTTTCTTACTTTAAAGTAGTATACTCAGCATCTCTGATCACCTTCATGATGATATATATCCGGCGGCTTCTCTGACATATATATTTGTGAACAGTGTCATCCAATGAAACTTGTGTTCAAAACCTTATAACTTCGTGCTTCATTTCAAGAAGACATCTCAACATTCATTCCTAACTCTCTAAAACAGTTGAGGATCTTGCAGGAAACAAATGATTTGAAACACATCCTCATCTCTAAACTGTATTTGAGTTTCTGCGAGTGTGCGTGTGTGCGAATCCGTCACTCACGGTTAGACTTCTCGTGCACCAATCGAGACATATGAAGTGTCATTCTACGCGTCGCGATCTCATGGCAGGAAATTATAATTTGTTTCCGAATCTGGCCAGAAGATTCTAAAACAATTCGAAAAAACATGTTTTTACGTGTTTTAGCGCTGCTATCTTAGTGGGTAGACAGAATTAAACCAATGCCACCTGGAACATGTTCTGGATCGTGTGAATCAGGCGGCAGAACTGTGAATAGTAAAGCTGCTTTGAACTTAAAAAGTGAAATAATTCGTCCGTATTACCGTACTTTTAATTATAAATTTGCAAACACCTACTTACATAATTGTCTTGGAACTTACATTTGAAGAACGCCATGTGATTAGGGAGAAAACCAAAATTGTGAGTGATGTTAAAGAACGAAAGCATATGCGTATTCGACTTGGCACATTTACGTTCTTAAGCGTGCAAATAAGGGGGAAGAATCAAATGTATTAGTAGAAGATTTTGTGACAGAATTTTCGGAACTAATTGGGAGTGCTCTTATATTAAGATTAGAGAATCACGTTAACATAAGGATTAGGGAAGAACCGTTTATAGGTGATCTTTTATGTGCATTTTTGTGCATATTAGCAAAAATAGCGTACAAAATGTACCTGCACTCAAATCTAACTATTCGCATCATCCATACCTGAAAGTATTTTTTACGGCGATTACAAAATTGAAATTGTAGTATTGCCAGTTAATATCCCATATGGAGATACAATGCAAGGGCATTGGATGCTTGGAATTTTTGAAAGGGAGTATAATATTATCAGCTACTGCGATTCATTGGTGTATCCAAATCCAGAGATAGTAAGAACTTATTTAATCCAAGCTGTGCATGACATTTAGAAACTTTCATCACTTGAAAAAAAAATTTAAAACAGCTTACAGCGTCGCTGACGCCACATTCAACTAGTTACGTTGTACTTTATGCAATGATAGAAGTTAAAGAAAAAAATCTGAATAGCTTTTATTAAATTGAATAATGTCATTATTAATGCTGTAGAATTTGTTTTCTAGGATGTCAGGAATATGTGGTTACTTTTAGGGACTCAAAACACTTCTAGTCTTAATATCGTTATCAATATTTATTAATATAATTAATAAACGCGTTGACCTTTCCCCTAATTTTAAATTCCGTTATTGTTCAAAATAAGGTGGCATTACGGGAGGGCTATACATCTTCGGTTTCGTCGTTGGTCAAGATCAATGCTTTATTTTCAGTTGCACTGAGTATATCAGTAGCTCTGTCTCTTTCTCTCCGAAGCAAAACAAAGCGTAAAGCAGCACTCATCACCAGTACTCCACTCCACTTGGTCGGGATATTCTTACTTATTACTAATTTATTTACTTTCAATATTATGAACATTTAAACTAATCTCTGTAAAGTTCAAAATTTTTAAGTTTCTTTCTTAAACAATTTTATAATAAAATTTTCGCTTCTGTGCGTCGAAGAATAGTCAGAATTTTTCTCATTTCGGGTAATGTTTATGCATAAAAATAATTTATATTTATTGACTTTCTTTAAGACTGCAATAAATTCAAATAAAGATTTTTTCAAATAAAAGTTTGTGTTATTATGGCTTAGTTTCCTTGAGTATGTACTTCATGCACAGAAACGAAGTACATGAGATGTAAGATATGGTTATTTGAATTTCGTTCAGTTTCGATACTATTTTTAATTTCCCCAGAAACAAAATGAACCGAACTTTCTCGTAAGAGAATCTCGAAGTAAAATAAAAAGAATTGGAACACAGATAAAACTTATTGGTGAGGTATTTTGTAATTCGAATGGCTTAAATAAAAAGATATTGCCTTTACCAACATTGTTTTTCATTTGATTATCATCATTTAAGTTATTCGCCACTTTCTTCCCTAATCAGCCATCATCTTTAATCTCCCAATTAAAAGTCAGACATCCGACACAAAAACTACCAAATGGACAAATGCTGGTAAAGGTAGAAGAAAAGTTGCAGCAGTGAAAAATATAACAACGTATGAGCAAACTCATGCAAAGTCAAAAACCTCCCTTCTTGAAAAGCAAATACTCATCCTCAATAACATCAGAATAGATTTCACGCTTTGCACTCAAACCGTTGGTGGTGCTTCCCCGCTTCATTTCAATACAATACCTCCCAATGGAGTGGGGCATTGAGAACGTAATTGCGCCGGGCGTTGCCTGGAGGAATGCGAGCGGGCAGCTTTACGGTCGAGGCGTTTGCTCCTCCTCCGCCGAGCACCTGCGCGCGGGGCGGGGGCGGCGGGGGCGGCGGAGCGGAGCGGCGCGGGGCCCACGCAGCGGCCGCGGATTCGCGCGCGAGGCTCGCGTGGGCGCCGAGGGGCTGGCGTTCGCGCTCGCGGCGGGGGGGAGAGGAGGGGGAGGGGGAGGGGGAGGGGAGGGAGGGCCGCACGCGCCGCCACGCGACGCCACGCGCCACGATGGCCGGCTTTCTTGGAGTTTTGTGCGGACGTTTTTAACGTTTTTGTGATGAACTTCGCTTTTTGGTTCCAGAAAAATATTTATTTAATTATGTATTATTTGAAGATTTATTTTCTGTTTAACTCTTACAATAAAAACACGACGAAACTCAGAGGATCAAACATTTAAACCATTAAAATTGGTGTTCGGCGTTTGCAATATGTAGTGCTTTATCTTCAACAGTTCAAGGTTTCATTGAAGGTTTCATTCGAGTCTCCCATTATTTGTTACTAAATGTTGCCGTATGGCTACGCTAAGAACTTCTCACATCACATCGGAGCAATGTAAAGAAAACAATATACATTTTATCCAAATGTCAATTACACTGAAAAAAATTGTTTGTGTAATTATTTTTATCTAAACATGCGTCAAAAGAAGCAAATAATTAATTTCACTGTCCTCCACAATCGGAAAACACTGATCTCACAGAGGAGTAGAGGTTCTGTCAGTGTATTTTTTCCTAATTTATTCTGTGTCTTATCAAGATTTTTCTGAATCTTCAATTCTTCAAGTATTTATATAAGCTCTTGAAAAGAGAAACTCCTTGTAGTAAATGTTTGACAACTGCTACAATTTTACAATACTTACACTTGCTTGAGGAGTCCTTAATTTTTCAAAGACGTCGGGAGGAAATTACAATGTAGTAGGAACAGGATACATTTTGGAATTGTTGCTGCTTCGTCGTCCTTGCATACCAGAGGAGGGGGCCAAAATAGTTAACTTCTAACTACTCTAGTGCATAAATTTAAACGTTTATTTCGACTTCCAAAAATATACCCAACTCCATTAAAACTTTCTATACTATAAAAAATTATTTAAATCGTTTATTTTTACATATTCCTCAGCTTTGATCAGAAGCCACGAGAAAATTCGACAGGACTTGTGATTATCAGCCTTTGTCATTAGTAAGAACTTTGATTATGGAAATATTAGCCACTAAAACATCTTTCTTAAGTTTTCACAAAAAATCAGTAAACCGGGGTTTATTCAGTAACTTATTGTATGTATTAACAAGGACATCTTTTATTTATTTTTGTCACTCATTATTTGATGGCTAACAGAACAAATGTACGAGTCACAGAAAAGAAGAGAAGTGCACAAAGAAATGAAGACAAATTTTGAAGACAAGTACACTTTTAGGTTCATGAACACAAAACAATGTGCTTCACATTAGTTATTAATATAGTATACAAATGTCATTGTTTACATAGAATTATAACATTTCAATTGTTTTATCAGGGATTTTATATTACTTTGTAAGGAGAATGTGCCTTAAAATTAATTTCAAAATTGACAACAGATGCAAGATCATGTTTTTTCTGTTGATGAGTAAGTTCACACTTAGACCACATAGAATGGTCAATTTTTTATTTATGAAATTAATTGCACCCTTCGGTCCAGGAATTGTGTTTCGTAAATGTAGGTTATATTAACATATGTGACAAGTTAAGACTTAATAAGAAAATAGTGACTCGTAAATCAAAAAATAATGTCAAATTTTTCCTTATTCTATATTTTCTGCAACATTTTCATATTTAAATAGTTTTCTATCGTACAAGCTTGAGGAGTTATTGAAACATAAGGAAGAGTCCTCATGACAATATTTTTTCAAACTTATTTCTGCCTTATCCAAAACCACTTTCACTTTTACCCACACGTGGATCCACAACAAACAATGGCCATGAAACAAATATGTTGCTTACTGTCACCTGCAAGAGTTGAGCTGAGGGTAGTAGATACTGGTTTTTCAATCTGGATTCTCGATTACTAGACCCATTCGTATCCAAACATTTTAGATTTTTTTAAGATTACCTCATGTCAAGAAAAAAATATTCATTTGTATTTAGTCCAAAAGGAGGAGCATTACACTCATTCTGATTCGGGTTCCACACTCTTTGTATAAAGATAAAGATTAGAAATCTATTTTGTGAAGAACTAATTCTACATTGAGCAGGAAATTTGAATTCTTCGGCCTGTTCTTCATTCTGTTTCTTTTTCCTTTTACATGTTAGAATGTTTTTCCTAGAAATCCCAATGCAATGAATAATCTCGTAATTTGTTCCACATTATAAGCAAGGCAAATTCAATAAATTAATTTCTTTGCTCTTACGTAAAACGTGACACACACATCGAGAAGTAAAATCTGAGGGTGGAAAAAATCCGAAAGGGTTTTAGAGGTTAGAGAAAATATTCGATTGAATATTAGAAAGTGACCAATACTATTTGGTATATGACGTTGTTATTAATCTTCATATTCTAATTAGAGAGTTAGTGCACGCCTTAGCGGCCAGCTATCGAGTGCAGTTTTGAGTCTCTGCGCATGCGCTAACTCGAAATCGAACTCGAAGTTTTAGCGGGCCCCGCCAGGCCCCGCCAGGCCCCGCTATTTCGCCGGATTTAGCATGCGACATATCGCATGGTAATCAATCATTCGACCATTCTATATGGAATTTGTTCTCGACTCTGACGGCAGAGTAGGCTGCTAACTCTATTTCCATGGTGTATTTATCGCTCTGTCTTTTCGTGTTTGTCAACTGATTGGATTAACGTTTCATTTGTGCTAGCCTCACAGTTTTCAATTGCCCGAAATGATCGTCAGTTGTAAGTCATTGGATACATAGTCATAGCTTCACAAAAATAGGCAAAGTGTGAAAGTCTTTTAAAGTGCGTAGTGATTGGCTGGTCATTGGTTAGGTCAAAGTGAATTACTACCGGAGAAGAAGAAATGTCATTAAAAATGAAATAAAATAAAAAGATGAAAGATTTGTATCTTTTCTAGTTAGTGAGTGATATATCTGTGTTCATAGGAAGAATTTTTTAAATATAGTTAATTGCATTGTATTCATCATCTTACAAATTTACCAAAAGTTTGAATTACTGGTCTTCAACCATACCCATGAACTACGAAGCACATCTCTAGATTTAATTTATCATTAAATCTGAATACTGAAGAGGGATTCTGTAATTTACATCCACACGGTATTCTAAATTTAGGTTTCTTGAACTTAGAACACTAATACGCTATAAGTTTGAAGACTACCATGACTGCAATGGGGTCAATGGGATTTAGAATCCTGTATTCAACTAAAGCAAGTCTTGTAATACTACATTGTGTGGATCTTAGCATATGTAGTTTGTCAGTGTTTCATTATTTCAAGGTGTAGGTAATGTCAATCAAGTAGCAGAGTGTGTGTGAAGAATATATTATACAATTCAAAAATATTACTTAAATAATGAATATCTTGGTTAACAAAATGAATTAGGGAAGAAAAAGATTTGTGTTTCTCACATTCATTCTGCTCAGTACATTTCCTATTTAAATCCACATACGTACTTCATTTCTGTTTTACATATTTTATACAAGAATACCAGTATTAATATGTAAATATGAGAGATCCGGGTACAAATTTTAATACCAATTTTATATATTATCAAATGTTAAATATACAAGTAAAGAAAATTTACAAGATCCCAAATGCAGTTACAGCAGAGAACAGGTGATAATAATTTCATTGAAGCAGCACTCTCTGTTGCCACAATTTGGAACTTCTTCCAATGCGACTAATACGTTTCCACCTAAACGTGCAAAAATTCTTTATCGATTTCACCCGTTATTGAAATTAATAATGTTTTCTATTCCTTTAACGCCCGAGTGTACACACATTCTCTATTAACTACAGCTGCCTCAGAGACTGAATACTCTGGTTACTCGAGAAAATCAAATAAATGAATTCAGTACACTCCGGTTATAGTGAACTTGGATATAGTGAACCGTCGGTTATAGTGAACTTAAGGCATTGGTCCCGTTTCACTTACATTACAAATAAGCATAAGAAGATTCGGTTATAGTGAACCTGAACCTCGGCTATAGTGAACGTAGGAAATGTGTCCTTAAACATTTTTATCTCGTATGTTATTAGAAAGGACTTTCGGACAGTAGGATGGTATTCCAACAGTGCAAGAGGCATTGAAAGGTGCCAAGAAACAGAGGACAATGCAGGTTCAAATACGGACAACGCACGATCTCTGGAAAAGGATCTAACGAAAAACAATTGAAAATATTTAATTTTTTTACGTACAAATAAAGATATTGAAATATTCAGATCGAGCTGTTAATGAATTTTCCTGTATATTAATAAAATCAATTATTGTGGAAAACTTCCATTTAATTTTAACATCATCGGATGCAGTGAACCTCTGATACAGTGAACCTCTGATACAGTGAACCTCCGATATAGTGAAATTCTGTTATAGTGAACCTCTGATACACTGAACATCTGATGTAGTGAACCAAACATGTTAGTTCCCGGTTGACTACAACCGGAGTCGACTGAACATTACAAGCGAATCATCTCAAATTCCATGTAGACCAGGTGTGATTGAAGTGCGTGCACCTCCGCCCGCGCCCAAACGTTGGCCCAAACGTCCGCCTACGCGGCGGCGCGCGCCCTCCTCCGCGGCGCGGGATCCGCCTAATCCCGGGGCGGCGGCGCCGACGCGGCCACAAAGGCGTGCGCGGATTCGCGCTCGTCGGGGGCGTGAGCGGCGGCGCGGCTTTGCGTGGGAGGCGGCGGGCGGCAGGAGGGGCGCGGCCGCCGGCTAATCCGGGGCGCGCTCGGATCCGCCCGCGCGGGAGGGCGGCGGCCGCGGCGGCGGCGCGGCGCGGACGCGGCCCGGGGCCGGCGGCGGAGGCGAGCGCGCGCCGCCGCGCCGCGTCAACAGCTGTTATCAGCGACCGCGCCGAGATAAGTGAGCGCTCATTGGCTGGCGGCGCGGGCCTGCGCGGTGCGGAGGAGCTGCGGACCGCCGCCGCCGCCGCCGCGACGCCGGCGCCCGACGCCGCCGTTCGGCCGCAGTCGGGCGCGGGCGCGCGCCGCTCGGCCGTTTATCTTATCGACGCGCCGCGCTCTCGCTGCCTCCCTGGCGGCCGACCGACCGGCCGGCCGGGCGCCTCCCTGTGTGTGACCCCGTTTCGGCGACGGGTCGCCACCGCGGGCGCGCGGCGATGCCCCGCGAACAGGTGTCTTTCACCAGGGGGCGTTCACCCCCTGAGTCCCGACGGAGAGGAGCGCGGAGGGTTTTACGATTGTTGCCTCCCGTGTGGGGAGAACGTATGAGACGCGGCGCGCGCGGATGTTTTCGAGGCCGCGCCGGAAGCGTCTGGGTTGTCGCGCGGGGAGCGCTCCGGAAGGAATCGCGGAGCGCCGTGGGAGGAAGAGGGAGCTCAGACCTGGGACGGGGAAGGGCAAGGCGATGCCCTCTCCCTCCCCCCGATGCCACGACTCTCTCTTGCTCTCTCCAGCACTCTCTTTCTCTCTCTCTCTTTCTCTCTCTCTCTCTCAACGATCATTTCCTAATTCATCACTCCTGGCGACTGTCACGGTTCGATTGATGTGCTTCACCCCCTGTGTATCCTGTTACGGAACGTCAACTGGATCGATTGGATAATATTAGATAGATAGATAGAAATTTATTCTACAATTGGGCAAATGATGCCCGGTGGCAGAATACAAAATTACAATTACAAATAAAATACTAAAATATAAAAAATAAATATAAACAAACAAATTCACTTTGTCATTTCCTATATATGCAGATGGCATTTACATTCCTATACTAAACATTAAAATGCATATACTCTAACATATAAATGAATAAACTTACATATTACACAAATATACATACATACAAACATATACACGTATATACATAGAGAGACGAAGGAACCCTCACATACACAAACAGAACTTATTCAGTCATATTCAGAAGAAATGAAATCACTTCACTTCACTGCATTGCATATAACTTTATCTAAATATTAATTGTTCAGTTTTTACTGTAGACTACGCATAATCGCACCTTTCACTCCACTTCACTTCATTTCACTTCACTTCACTATACGTTTTCACCCTATTGACTAATTTCCTTTTTTTTTTTTTTTTCTAGAACCTCGCGCTGAGCGAGGAAAGGGCTCAAAAACTGTCGCAGGCAAATCGTTCCAATCTACTATAGTTCTGTTTACAAAGGAGAATTTCCCTACGTCCGTTCTTTGTATTCTTGTTCTAATTTTATATTTGTGATCAAATCTATTTAAATAATATGGTTTATCTAGCCTTCCCCGAATTACCTCAAAGAAATCCTTAAATGCTGAAGCCGGACAGTATTCGAAATACTTTAATTCTATTTGTATTTTTTGCATATATCAGCGATCTTTGAAGTGTTAATTTTATTAATTTTGTGGATTAAAAATTAAAAAAAAACACTTATCGGTTTTTTGTAGTAATTCGCAGGGGTTTATTTAGTAATCCTGCGGGAGAAGAACGCTCCACATCCAGGTGTAAAAACATTCACTTCGCTATCTGGACTACACGAGTCCGGAAACATCAATCATTTAGTCATTGATTGATAGAGTGGCCACGTCAACTGTCACGGTCACTAGTCTCGTTAGAGAAGTGAATGTTTTATTCCGGGAGGTGCAGTGTTCCTCCATCACTGCATGGTGAGATCCAACTACGACCACGTCAGCTTGCTGGGGGAATTTCCCCCTATAGGTCTCTCCCAGCAGGGCACCGACCCAGACGGGACACACTCTAGGCTCCTTATTGCTCCCTCGATGTGTGAGATGCTGTAGGAGTTGTAAGGGCATGTGTAAGGCGAGAGGATTGGACTAGGAAAGGGAATGAAAGACCGCGTGATCCGTAGTTCGTGTTGAAAGGTATTACTTTGCAATTCGCCTGTTTGAAGCAACCATGGAAAGTTAACGATCAGAGCAGTTGACAGTCAAAATTCTCCAGTCAGAGGTTGAATTTGACCTAGCTGTCTAGCTAGTGTCGAAAACTCAACCCTAGGACCTTCCGAGTGTCAGGATTCAATCCTAGGACCTTCCAGCCAGAGTCGCGGCAGATACAGCGGCAGAAATGGGTCTAAGCTAAACCCACCCGGCCATGTCATTGTAATTGTTAACTAGAAATAATTTTATTACACATATTGTGATTGAAATAACATTTCGTTTTAATGTTATTTTGAAATTCCATGAGTATCCGTCATGTTTCAAAAGTAGTTTTGAACCTCCTTGGAAATGAACGGTGAAAAAAATAAAAATCTGATCATTCATGTGGGTATTGACCTAATAAGACTCGCTTGTCTAGAATAAAAGTCTAATAAAGTCTAAATTCCAAATAGAAAATGTCTGAATAAAAATAAATCGAACCATCTCCTATCAGTGTATCAATATTTCGTCTCTTGATGAAAAAAGAATTGATAAACATAAAAATGTACTCTGTACCAAAAGTCACGACCCTTTGGAATGAGTCAGAGAAGTTGATAAAAATCGCTATGAAAATTGATTTAATAATATCAGGTAAACATAGCTCATTTATTAACAATGCAGTCTAAGGAACTCTGAGATTCAAACCAAACGCGAGGAATTGGAATAACGGGCCGTTCGTATATTGTTCCACGCAAACCACATTTCATGAACGTTCTAAGAGCTTCATCAAGGAAGACATTATTCAGTTCGTATTATGCAATTCGCTTGAATATTGCATTTATAATCGCCTTCTTTTTTCGTGGAAAAAGAAGAAGAGACCTCCCCCTGAAGACAGGCTACGTCTTCTGTTCTTATGCAATGTGCCCATGCGATTCGAGCCCCGCATCACGCGAACAAAAAGTCATTCACCACCGCATCCTCTTTGTCCTTGTTTACCAAGTGACCCTGGTCAGGAGGATGTAAACACCTTTTTCCGCCGCAATAAATCAGCGCGTTGCCGCCGATCATTCGCATACATCCATTCGCGGGCTGCTATTAGAGCAACGGCGGAGGAGATCGTAAGCTGGCGCGACAGCGGACATCCGCGGCGAGCACTGGCCTCGTAAAGCGCGGCGGAATACAACGCGTATCGTAATCGACTTCCGCCGTCCGACCCCTTCCCGCCCCGCCCCCGCGCCGACTTCCGATTAGCCGCCCGCCTGGGAGCGGTTCGGTGGCCGTGGTGGTGGCGGCGCGGTCTCAGGCAGTGGCGGTGGTGGTGGTGGTAGCGGTGGCGGTGGGTGTGAGTGTGGCGGTGAGTGTGGATGTGGCGGTGGTGGTGGTCAGGGGAATCCAGTAGATCATTGGGGGGCGGGGATCAGAGATTTTGTTAAATAATAAACATATTTATTATTGCATTATATATTATTTTCTGTAGTGAATATATTATACTATAGAAATTATTTTTTTAAATAATTACTTAATTCCAACATAGTTAATTAGTTAAGTTAATTAATGCCTTATTTTACGTAGCGAGAGTCGGACCATCAGGCCCGCTCTTCCGTCTAACCACGCAAATTCCGCTACGCTCCTTTCACCACCTAGCGGAGAAAGGAGGAATTATCTTGGGCGACGAAACAGGCGGATCTCAATTTTGCTCAGAGGCTTCTTTTAGGCTCGAGGATCTTTTACACGCAGTAAATCTACTACATGGGACAGCCAGCTTTACTTCCCATCCGAAGGAAGGCGTACGAAGGATTTTTTCGCCCTTAAAAATCCACGGCTTCGATCGGGTTTGAACCCGCAAACTCGGGTACAACAGTCCGGTACGCTGACCGAACCACCGAACCCGCAAAATACATAATAACAAAATACATAGATATTTAAATTAATTTTGCCAAAGAAAGGGAGGTAACAAACGAAAACTCTAGGCCTTTGGGGGAGGGGCATGGACCCCATACCCCTTCCCAGATCCACCAATGGTGGTGATGGTGATGAGTGTGGCTGTGGTGGTGGTGGTAATGGTGGCGGTGGTGGTAGTGGTGGCGGTGAGTGCGGATAAGGGAGATGGTGGTGTTGGTGGCGGTGGTGGCAGGAGCGGTCAGTGAACGTGATGGGGGCGGTGGCGGGTAGGAAGTGGCGGTGGGTGTGGCGATGGGGGCAGGGGCGGTGGCGAGGCGGTGGGGGAACGGGGGCGGCGGCCGGGGTCTAAATACAGCGCCCGCGGAGTCGTGGGCGGGCGGAGGGCCGAGGGAGGTTCCGGGAATCGAGGGCACCGCCCTCGGAAGGACAGCGCGCGGCGCGGCGCGGCTCGGCGCGAGGCGGGGCAGAGCAGAGGAGCAGAGGAAGCGACCGCGCAAATAAAGGCTCCGGGCGGAGGGGAGCAGTGCGGAGGCTGGGGGCGGAAGCGGCGGGGCAACGTGCGGGAGCAGAACGTGATGTGCAGCGGTGGGCGGGCGAGGGTGCTCAAGATAACGCACTGAAGACAAGATATGCACAAGATGGACAACGAATGTGCAAATTGAAAGGTTGGAGACTGAAGACAGGTGATTGAAGTGAATATGCGTCTATTGTGAAACAATCAGAAATTGAGAGGGTAGGGACCGTAAAAACAATGGAGGTAAATGTCTAGCAATAGTAAGGGAAAAATCACACAAATCACTGAAATGAGTCGTGTTTCAAATAATCGATAATTAATCGTGAGGTATGAATAAGGAATCTTTGTTCGTGCATGTTCCTCACAGTTAACAATAACATCGAAAGAGATGTAGATGCTGCAATAAAAAAATATGTCGTAAGAACTTGAAAAAGTTGATAACATACCTAGTGTCAGTATGAATAAGTGAAATAAAATTGGACATTTTCAAAATAAGCAGAAAACTTAACGAGTGTATGGGTGTCAGCAAGATATAGAAGAATATCTAACAAGGGTATGACAGCACATCTAAAGGAATAAGGACAAAAACATGAAACAAGACACAGAAAGAAAATTACAGTTAAATATTAGAGAAGGGAAGTCGTAAGAGTTGGTGTTAGTAGCGCAATGACATTTGAGTAGAGAAAATAGGAGGCACAATGTACAAAACAAGGAAAAATACTACCTTCTAAGAAGTCCATTATGATTGTACAAAACTTCGAGACGAAAGATTAGGAAGTTACAGATATACAAGTGACATGGATGATAAAAAACCCACAAAAACGCCAAATAGGAAGGAGGCAACCTGGTGAATTTTTTGGAAAAGCGCGAATTGATTGAGACAGAAATATTATCTTTGTGGTCATATCATTCTATCACAGAAATATTGCTAGTTATTGAAAAAACTGTCAAAGATATTCACCCGTGGATGAGTATTTAACTATTTTCTAGAGTAAATTAAGTAAATAATAAAAAAGAATTCCTGGCATTAAAATCACAAACTTTCTTCTTCTTCTTCTTCTTCTTCTTTTCTTGAGTCATGAAATCTCCATGTTTTGTGTGTTTATTCCAGTTGCTTAGGTATTCAATTAAGTTGCTTCCAGGTCTTTTGACATGCAGCTGCCTCGTTTCGAATACGATATTATTTCGGGCAGCCTAGAGTTCTCCTCTGAATTCCCCGTATTCTATTTAGGGTACTTTTGTTGCGATTCAAATTTAGCTGCCGCGTAGAATAATTGAAAGAGCCAAGACGATGGACTTTAACATGAACATGAGAACATACTCAACAACAAATATTCCAGAAACGAATGTAAAGGACATTCTGTACGTAGAATCCCGTGATAAATCGAAATCGGTGAAAGTAACGCCAGAATCTCACCTAAAATACATCATTGAAAAATTGTCACGGGAAATTTCGTAATAGTTTTGTTGACATTTCACAGAAGTAGTAGTCATTAACGTGTATTTTATAATTCATTCTGTACCTGAGTCAACTCATTTGCTTTTCATTTGCATACGTATTGTATCACTATTCTATGAAACGTGCAAATCTGCAAGTGAATCCACATGAGAAGAGAAAAGTGATGTTAGGGACGGTGGCGGCATTGATGACTGCGGCGGTGGCGGTGGCGGTGGCAGTGGCAATGGCGGTGGCGGTGGCTGGGAGCTGGCGGTGGGAGCGACGGTGGTGGCAGTGGCGAGGGCGATGGTGAGGGCGAGGGCGAGGGCGAGGGCGAAGGCGAAGGCAAGGGCGGCGGGGGTGCCTGGGTGGCAGCGGAGGCGGCGGGGGCGGTGGAGCTGGCGGTGGCGGTGGTGGTGGTGGTGGCGTCGGCGGCAATGGTGATGGCAGGGGCGAGGGCGGAAGCGGGGGCGGCAAGGGTGGCAGCAGAGGTTGCAGCGGCGGCGGCGGTGGCAGTGGCGATGGCGGTAGCGGGGACGGGGACGGGGTCGCTGGCGGGGGCGGCGGGTGGGCGGGGGCCACAACGGCGGCAAGGGCGGCATCGGAGGTGGCAGCGATGGCATGGCGGCGGTGACGGCGGCGGCGGCAGAAGACGAACCAGCGCGCCTGGCTGCCTGCTCTCCGACTTCCGCTGGCGGCGCCGCGCCTCCTGCTCCAGTATTGACCGGCTGCTGCAGCGCCCCGCGAAGAGAGGGAAAATAGCCTCGCTGAAAATGGACGCACCGTTTAGCGGGCAGCGACCGTCTTCCGATGCACGAACAGGAAGCGGGCGGGGCGAATAGAAGCGGAATTTCGCTTGCTGCTGCGGAAGGTTTACTTGTGATACAAGGCATATTGAGACGGGCTGAAACGATTTGGCGATATCAACTTTCTTGCGAAATTTGGAACTTCATTCCTGCGGAGTATGTTAGGATCTTCTCAACTTAAAAGTTCAGGAATTTACATAATGTTATTGTAATTGTGACATAATATTACTAGCATAATATTACTGAAATAGAGGCAGAATAAATGAATTCTTTAAACATTCCTAAGCATTACAAGCGTAGGTATCCATAAGAACAGCTGCATGGGATAACCGCATCCTCCTTTCCTACCACGTTGAACGTACTATCAGTTTAAATTCGTATAAATCGAAATTCTCCTCGTGACTCGTAACTCTTACAAGCTTCTCGGGCAAATATGAAGAGTCTAATATTGTGCCTTTTTCGAAATGAAGTGATGGCCAGAAATTTTTCATATTAGAGGGTTGGATTATGTAACATTTACCCCTGATTTGCAGGCAATTCATTGTCCTCTGATGTAACACAGTTCACTTACTGACGCTGTTATAGATATTTCGCGAACCTCCCGAACATTAATGGCTGATAGGCTACATAATAATTCGACGCAAAGTCACATGTATTATTCTGATATGAAATTTTTCACCGCATGTTCATTGGCAAAAAGGATTATTTTCATCTCCCCCACATACTCTAGAAGTTTATATAATTTATTCTAAAACATTCTGTACACGTCTCTGATCATTAGAACATAGTTTAACAAAATGTGATTTTATTATTGTTAAATAATACGACTTTTAGAAAGAGATATCACTTAATTGTACTTCTTGGATTGTTTTAGTAGATTCTCATTTTGCCTTTTCCCCCCATTTCAGCTTCTGATGCATAATTTAGTATTCTGCCTTATTTTGACCTTTTTCTTCCTTTACGTCACTATTTTTCTTTTTTCTCCTGGCAGCGATACCGATCAAGCTGGAAATATACTGTGAAATATTGTTCGTTTCTGGTCTCTCCGATATTTTTACTATTGCTAAATCTGGATACTATTTACAACAAACATTTAATACTAAGAAGGAGATTACTTCCACTGCAATTATTAATATTCTTATTACTACCGTTGCCGAGCTATGCTCATAAATTCTCTCAATGTTTAAACTAATTTATTAGTTTTACTTTCAATTTAATCATGGGTTTCGACATGCAACATTTTACTCCTTACCTGTTGCATGTGGGCGTGTAAATTCTATATATAATTACGTTTCCTGGAATGTCTATTGATTGAAACCAATTATTAGATTGATGGCAACTAATATAAATTATCAGCCTTTCTCAACAATAAAAATGTAACATTTATTTTTACATAATTTACAAATTCTATTGAGCTCATGAAAATTACTTTTTCTATGTAGAATATTAAAATATCGTAGGGTTTTGAGTATAGTTCGCAAGCTTACTTCAATGTCTTGTTAGTTGATTTTTCGGTTGAGCCAGCAGAATGTTGTCTTTGGAGTGTCCTTGGTGTCCCTATTCTCACCTTCTTGTCTATCATTAAAATAAATTTAAAATGTTCCAGAATGTCCTCAACGATTTTGTAAAATAGGATTTAATATTTCCCATAAAATCAATACGCGGTCGCGACTTTCCCTATTTGTGTTTCGTATGAAACACCTACGCGCGACTATCTTCAACTACTTATCAAAAAATCCTTGCATCTACTGAGCTATCCTAATATACATCCCCTCGAAACACGGAGTCCATTTTAATTCAAAATTCCAACTACTACATTAATAAAATCCAAAATTACAAGTCAATACTACAATTTAAATAATACCAAGTTATCAGACTAATCATAAGCTCCCGCCTCACTATTATTTAAATAATACCCCAGCCTATGCTGAATATCCGTTCGCACTTCACCAACCGCTTACATGTGTATGCTTCAATATCTTTTAAGAGCGTGTTTCTTTAACGTTTTCCAGAGGATCACAGCTTTCAATGCCATCTCCACACCTTTTGCAAGTAATGTGTTCGGGGCCGGGTCCATCTGCACAGCGCTATGATACCAAGCATGGAATATTACACTTTGTTGATCGGCTGTCTTAACAACGCGTGTTATTTGACTTTCGAGTTCGCAAGCAATGCCTTTATTACTAACGCTGAATGCCGATCTTAGCATTCAAATCAAACCCGGGGTTCGTGGCTTGTCACAATACTTGCAAGCCATGGCAACAGGCAGAAACTGTTGGGTTTTGTCTTTTCCGACAAGTCGACGCTCCAGGACCAGGTATTGTTAAAAATCGAAATGAGAAAGGAAGATGATACTAGTCAAGATTTTTGATTTCGTCCATTGATGGCAACAGATTTGCTCACGAAGAACCCCATCGTACTTTTGAACATGACTTCCGAAATCTCTGTACATGATATATGATGCGATCATTCACAGTGCTGACGATGAGATAAGTGCGAAAGACGAAAACTATAATCGCGTTTTGACTTATCCCATTCAATGATTCAAAGGGGAGTCCAATTCGTATTTTGTAGAAACGGCGTCGCGAGTGAAACAAATTCGCAGTCATCATTCCAAGGAGTCATGTGCAATGAAGGTTACAAAGAAGACATCGTTTTCTTCCACGTAAGTGCTGAGTTCCGAGTTTTAATAAAAATATCTGTATAAATGAATTTGTACAATAATTGATTTTAATTGCTATTTTTTCATTGATTACCCGACTGTGTGCATTCCTACTTTATCCAGAATAAAAATCCTTCCTTGAATGCCTATTATAAGTAAAATTAATGCCTAAACTTCCAGGTTCTACTGATCTCCCATGGCACGGGAATGTCCGGAATAGTCGATCCTCCAATCCTCCATAACTGTAATAGGCCCCAAAAGACCTAATTTTTTTGGTTAATGCGCGCAGTTATGTTTCGCGCGAGAAATTGTGTAGCGTCTTCAACCCTTTTGGGCGTTAGTGTGCACCGTTTTCGAGTTTTGCCCGATCGATGTCAGGAAAATAGGATGTATTGCTGATAGCATTTACATCTAACTGATTTTACGCTTTTTTAACAAATTCTTAATATCATATCCATTGAAAGTACAACTCGTCATCTCAACCTAAAATAATCTTTTGTATGATATCTCTCATTTGTTATGATTGGTTTTTTGCGGGGGTCGTAAACGGGATAAATACTACAGATTCAACATTTAGTATGATTTTTATGTTGACTATGCAATTGAGAAAACGACAAACATTTTTCAACATTTATTCACTTTTCGTTAAGTGTTTCATGTAACAAGATATCAAGCACAAATTAATCCATGTATATAATTTTATGCTACAAGACATTCATTTGATTTTTTTATGAAATATTGCGTTCTTAATAGCGTAATAGCAATAACACGTTTTCTCAAATAGGAGTAATTTTATCTAGTGAAATGTTCCTTGAACGTGTGTTTCAAAGCAAGTAGTTTTATTCAATCTTCGTAAAACTCGTATTAAGAAGCGAATATTCTGACAGTTAAGGCTTTACTGACAGCTTCACAAATATTGCAGATTGTCCGTGATCGGTGTTATGAGTACTCACGGTGGCATGTCCACATGCATCCTCAGATTAGATATCGCAATGAGGAGGAAAAATCGGGAACCACGAACTTTTATGATTGACGTTACCATGACACCCACAAAGTAAACAAATATCAATCAACTTCCAATAATAAACAGAGACTAGAAGCAAAACTTTTGAAGGAAGAGATCGTCTCAAGTTCTCAGGTTATATACATTTTTTGCAATTATTGAGAGACATCCTACAAATTCACGAAAATTTCTGAATGTAGTCTTGGAATAAAATGTTTTTTATAGTTTCCTCCATCATTCTTCAACAATCGGAAGAAAGAAATTCTGCTAAAATATCAGCCAACAATGCATGTTAAGAGCTCGCTTTTTGCTTCCATGTCTTATTGTCCTTGTACGAATGTTGTTTCTAATTGTATAATTTTGCATACACGATCGTAAATACGCCTGTTTTTCGTATTCATGTTATTCATAATTTCGATCATTGCTATGAAATTTAATTTGTTTTCTTTAAAAAACTTATTTTATAAATAATGACGTACAATTAGTTCATTTAAAAAATTAAATTATTCCTGGGTACGGAACAAACTTTTAGGAGAGAATTCATCTTTTTACGACGGCATTAGTAGGCAAAAGCCGAGTTCTGCCTAATTCAGAGACACCTCTTTTAATTCCACGGTACGATGCTTGAAGACTCGAATGAGAATCGCAGCTAAATGAACATTGCCAGCTCTGAGCCGTCCAACTCCGCATGGTGTGACTTTTTATTTGAATAAACTTTTTCAAAACGGCGGCAGGAGCATTAAGCTGAAGTTCCGGCGGGTCGTGAGCCGCGGCGCTGGCAGCCAGCGCGCGAGGGAGGGAGGGGCATGGGCGGCGGCTGCTAGGCGGTCTCGCTCCCGCGGGGCTTCGCATTGTCTCGGGCAGCTATCTCCCTGGTCGCCTCTTAATCCTGATGCGGACGGATCTGCCTTTCTGACCGCGGGCGAAGTCTCAGAACTGATGTGGAGGACCGCCCGTGGTGCGTTGCTCGCTCTCCCGCGCCCACCCCTCCCGCCTAGCCCTTGCCCCTCACCCCCGCCCGCTCCACCCGTCTTGTTCGCCCATCCCGCCCCGGGCCGCCATGCTCCGCTCCGCCACCTTGCTCCGCTCTGCTCCCCGCTCTGCCCCGCTCCGTCCCGCCCCGCCCCACCACGTCTCACCCTCCCCACTCTGCCACGCTTTGCCCCATGTCTCTCCACCCCGCCCCGCCCCACCTGGCCCTCTCCGCCCGCCCCGCCCGGCCATCCGACCTTCAGCCATTATTCCCACCACTCCAAATATTTTAAAATGAGAAGGATTTTTCATCTCTTTCAGGGGTGTTCAAACTTCAAAGTGATGAGCTGGGGCTGCTGAATTTATTATCCGAAGGGATGCCGGTTTAAAATGAGTCACATTTGTCTTCATGTTCTGAGAGAAGATAATCGCTATGTTTCCTGTGACCTATTAATTGTTATTTCCTTTGAGAGAGCTTACTTTGAAAGAATGAATGGTGTGTCTCGACCGACTTACATTAATGTATTTACACTTCTTCTGGTTTCTTCATTTTCCTACTTCCAAGTTCTTTTCTTTTCGGCGGCTTATCTCTTTTATTTGATAGTTGGTTTCATGCATGTTTCAAATTTTTTATCAGGTCAAATGACTTCTAACATAAGTTCTGAGGTGTAGCTTCTTGGATAATTTTTACCGATCGAGAAAGTTAGATTTCACAGAATGCTATTGGCAATTGAGTATGCGAACATCATTTATCCGTCTACTATGTGGATAAAAAAGTGAGTTATCGTTTACGAGATACGTTAGTATCGACAATTCTGTCATTAACTTTCGAGGTTTGGTAATCGGCTGATTGGAGTTCCTAAATAATGTCATTTGCACCAAATTACTTCATTCACCACCTTCAAGACTCTCGGAAAGCGAAACCGTGATTTCTCTAAAACCTATTTTATGAGCCATGAATACTCATGTATCATGATCCCCTCTGCTTTTCATTTATAGAACATTGTATTTTTAGACTACCGATGTACGCTATTTGCACAGTCTGCATGCAAGTACCGCCTTGGCGACAATGAATATTCATACCAGTGCATCCGGCTCCGGAAACACCTGCCGCCGGTGTCTGCAGTTCAACATTCCTTCTTCCTGCCATTTCCTCCGCATTCGCACGCACGTATGAACATCACGTAATAGATGTGGGTATTTTCGGGCTTGTTCCTAATTACCTCTGTGCAATTTACTATTCAAGGAGTTAATTTAAAATACGTGTTCTTACACAACGGAATCCACGGACCGCGTTGCTTAATTTTAGGAAAAGGGGATAATGTCCTTTTCCAATGTAAGCAGTTATGTAAACGAAGCTAAGTGAAGTGTAATAAACATTAAAGCATATTTCTTCTGCAGAATGTGCGTGTTTCACAACGTATTTCAACAAATCATAAAATGTCTAAATGTAAACTAAAATGTCCTTGAATTGAAAATGACATCAATTTTCCCGGTCGAGAGAACTAAAGAAAAGTTGTATACGATAGAATCAGAATTCAGCTTTGAATTCTAAACATCAACGAATAGAACAAAACAATTTTTTAAATTTCTTCGAATAGTATATCAAAACCAATTTTTAAATTTCTGTGAACATAAAGTGGCAAATATTTTATTATTATAAATTGTTTTATTTTAGAAAATTAAAACAAAAATTGAAATAGAAATTCATTGAAATTTATTTACGTTGAGAAAAAAGTATTTTAGAATAAATGAAATATTATACAGGCTGAGTTATGTGAGAGCCTGCATTACCGCTGTTTCTGCGATGACTCTGACTGGGAGGTTCTGGGATTCGAGTCCCGACGGAGGCGATTCGACACTAGCTATGTAGTACTTAGGTCTAATTCAGCCGCTGTCTGGAGGACGATTCTAGCGACCAGCTGCTCTGTTCGGTAATATTCGGTCTTTCCTTTCTCTTCTTTGCCCCATCCTCTCCCCTTACACAGTTACACTCATCACACTACCATCCACGGGAAACCAGTTGGAAGATTAGAGCATATTCCGTCTGGAAGGGGGAGGAGGGTACCCTGCTGGGGCGAGACTTAGAGAGAAAAATCGCCCACAAACCAACAATTAGGTCGGTCTCGGATCTCAACATCAATTGGGAAAGGAACTTTGCTACTCCCAGAAATAAAATAGTCACTACACTAACCCGACTAAGGAATATAGCAGTTGACGTGCCCGAAATCATCAAGCAATCAAAGTTTACCTGACCCATTACTTTTATGTTCTCTAACTGCATTAACTGTCAACATCTAACATTTTATTTCCGTATCAGTCAATTGTATGAATTTTTTATGTAATAAAAATGCATGTAAATGATTTTTTAAATAATTAGAACTGAAAAATTGCAGAACAATGAAAAGCCAAGAAATGTCATTGACTTAACAAGAGAGTTATTTTCAATCATAATCATAATCATAATAATAAAAATAATAACAATTATTACTATTGCTGTTATTATTATGTATATATAAAAATGTATGATCTCTCTTTTAGATTAGTTCAGAGCAAAACACACTATGCGTAAGGACGAATAGATATTTATTGAAAACTGAGGAAAAAACATAGTAAATAATTATATTCAGAATTTTGAGGAGGTCAAATTCCTTTGAAACGTTTTAGGGAGTTTTGCCAATTCTTAGAGAATATAGAAGAAAATATCCCAATTTAAACTTTTGTGGAGGATTAATATTTTAAAATGTTCATCATACATAATGACACAAGTGATATGCTGCCCTTCTCATAAGCAGAATGCAATGTGATTCGTTAAAGCAGGGAAAACCTCTTCACCTTGACCTGTTTTTGAAAAAGTTATTGAGAATTAATAGATTATTGATTAAAGATTTCTCCAATAATAATTCCCGTTTCCCGTTATTCTAAAGTAAGGGAAAAAACGGGAAGGAATGCCATTCGATGGATGCGCCATCCCTTTCCCATTATCATCTTTGTCATTGAGACACGCGATCCTTCTCTGTGAGCGTGGTGATCGTGTAAAGGCGCTTTTTCACCTCATTCTTGAGATGCTCTGCATTTTAACGGAAATAGCACATGGCATTTGTAAAACGAGTTTCTCTTTGATTATTGTCTTATTGTTATTACTTTCTATAGGGGTTTTCTTTCTTGAAAAGTATGCAAATAACTGGTCCTCCATTCTATTTATCTTTTTCATAAATGTGTGTTGATGATACACCTACCACTTGATTAAAATTAGAGTCAAAGGAATTTCTTTTTTCATGTGGACATCCATCTTGTGATTTTGAGTAAATATGAACTTTAAGCATCAGTCATTTTTACAAATTTACGTGGATTAATATCAGAATTTATTTTCATTATTCCATTTACACCTATCGGTTACGAATACGAATTCCTTTAAGATGTAATATAAAACATGTTTTGTAATAATAAAATTAAATAATAATAATAATAATAATAATAATAATAATAATAATAATAATAATAATAATAATAATAATAAATTTCCACTTTGAAATGGGGTTTTGGCGGATTTGGAAGTTTTTGCCGAGACCGATGGATCGTGCCAAAAAGCAGAATATAATGTAAAAATCAATATCAATAAAAATGTTTAACATTTTTTCTACGAAACACATTATTTTCACAAGCATGCCGGCGATATTTTCACCAGCAGGCCTCCAAAAGGCCTCTATAAAGTGCCTCCAAAAATCAAAATATCGGCCTCAGAGGGCCTCGAGTTCATGTAAATCTTTCGGAGAACATCAATTTTGAAGAAAATCAGCTGAACAGTTTAGACGGTAGCGTTGACCACAGTCGGACGGTCAGACACACGACAGACAGATACACGTTTTGCCGTCAATCAATTTTTCGGTATCAAGAACCCACAAAACGTGGATTCTGACTACACGTGTTAGAGGAAGTAATTTACTATATACACTAATGAATTACCAAGGTCCGGCAATAAGAATTTTTCTTTAAAAAATGTGTTCTTTTCCGGCGTACAATTACAATACTTTCTCTTCTTTCGGAGTAAGAGCCAGAAAGTAAAAAATCACGAAACTACGAGCACGTCTTGTCTTTCTTTTGGTGGGTTGCACACGTTTTCTTATTGCACCGATAGGGAATGCAACCTCCCCTTGCACGCAGTAAATTTTGCATGGTCCCAAAGTGGCCTGCACCCTCCCCGGTCTCGCTTGCTCTTGAACTTGCCGCGCGACTCCCCCGCCCTTTCCCTCTCCCTCTCCCTCTCCCCCGCGTTCGCTCCCGGTCCGATTCTGCACAGTGTGCCGAAACTGTGCCAAAACATGCTGTTGGGCAGGAGTTTGCTGAGGTTTTCAAGAAAGAACTATATTGATTGATCGATTGATTACTGTTTGCGGACGCGCCGACTGCTAAGGAGATTAGTCCCGGAAGCGTAGTGCACTATTGTAGGGGGGGCGATGAAGTGCATGTTTTAATCGTTGGCGAGCTCCGGCGCTAGTCTATACGTCAGTTTGTGGGGTATTCCGCAACTAGGTATCCATCATCAGCTGGGCTCCGCCCCAGCCGGGACAAGCTTCTGACTGGTCTCCCGTCTTGTATGGTAGTATTGTGTATGTAAGTAAGGCGTGAGGATAGGACAAGGAAGAGGAAGGAAAGATCGCGCGCGGTCCGTGGCCCGTTTTTAGGGGAATGCTCGGAAATTTGCCTGGGTTTGATCGGAGAAACCACAGTAAACTATGGATCAGCACAGCAGGATGCTATAATTCTGCTTCAGACAGCTGTTGAAATTCGACCTAGCTAGTGTCGAACATCTGCCACTGTCGGGACTGGAATCCTAAGACCTCCAGATCAAGGGCACAGGAGTGACATCAGTTGATGCCCTGAGCCACCTAAACCGGTGAGAAAGAGTTAGATAAAAGGTCGAACACATTCGTGGTAGGTGCATCGACATGAATTTGTGTCATTTTCATGAGTGTTTTAAATTCGTATTTATTTTCTGGGTTAATCTTTACGAAGTAAGTTGCCCAAACCACAGATAGTGTTTTGCTTATTTATATTATACGTTGTACAACTAATGGCATGGAAATAATGGCATAATGACACTAATGGCAATAAACATTTGGCGTAACCTTCTGTTGTTTAACAAATAATATTTACAGAACAAGTGAAGAAAGTGAATCTTCGTTGATACGAAAAAAAAGTGTTGAATTTTGAAGTGAGTACGCCAAGGACACCATTGTCCAATTTCCCTACTTTTTTTAGTACGGATTAATAAAAAATTTTAGTGGTCTTTCAATCTTTTGCAGTACGCGAGACGGCAGTCATGTTGAATTATATCACCTCAGTGTTTTGTTTACTTCGATGAACTCAAGTTATATTCACTTACGTTACGTGCCCTACAAAATTCTAAGTGACCGTTTGCATACCGCAAAGTAACTTTCCAACCAATAAACCGAAACAGAGGTACTAGTTTCCAAGCAGGAGTGCTAAAAATATAATTTGACAGTTATGAGCTCATAATCGTCATTTATCAACTTTTGTGATCTGCAAATGACTAATTACAAAACGGACAATTTTCATCTACAATAAAAGTTTGATACAATAAATGCTTTCTTTACGGTTACATACATTTTACACGTTTTGATGAGAAAAATTTTACGTATTATGTTTTATTCTCCAGAGGTCGGAGCAATTTAAATGTTTCAATTGTGTGAGCGATTCTCGTGTCGTTTTGCTCAGACGGTGCTACATTTTAGCGGTTCATTTAAGTCGCATGGTAGCGTACATCTCCAGGTGATACGAGTTACAAATCATTCCCTTTCGTCCAGATAAAGGACGTGCGAACCATTTACATTGCGGCGGTGCTGAGAGAGGCCAGTTAAAATTTTTCCTTTGACCTTTTGTACGCACGTTTTGGTTGACTGTTGGACAAGTGTGCATCAGCGACCCTTAATACTCAAACAGCTTCCATGATATTTCAGGAATAAATGCCTTGGGGTACTTAAAATGAACAAATAGCATGCACTGTTCATACTTTTCTTTTAGATTTGTCACTGAGAACATTTTAGATACTGTGATTTCAACTTTCTGTGATTGTTATGGGAAGGTTACGGCTTCTAGAAAATAAAGAGAAATAATTAGAAAATCTCTTGTGCATTCCAGAATTTTATAAATAACATTATCAATCTTATTTAAATTTAATATTACTAATCTGTTGAACAAATATAGGCATATATAATAATTAAAAAGTAATAAAATATTAAGAAATGTGAGTACACTTCTTTAAGAGAATAAGTGGTGTTGACATTTTTTAAATCAAACGTTTGATCACATAAATGATATAAAAATAAATTATATATTTAATGGTAATTTGAATCATCAACCCCATATTTCAGACACTGCATACTGTTTTAAGAAACAACACGCCCATAAATGGAATCATCTATCAGTAGCGCCGATAAGTTCTTAAAGCAAATTGCCTTGTTTTCGACATTTGGCCAACATCAACGAAACGATGCACTTAAAATAATGTGGCATGCGAATATTGTTTCTGTCTTGTAAAAGTATACACTTCTACTACACACTGAAACATCGAAATATATTTAAATGTTTATTGTGATGTGATAAACACTTGACACTTTCATTCTTTTAGAAGAACAAACAATGATAAAATGCTTTTTCATTAATTTGTTTTCACTAAATAGATACGAATTTAAAAAAGAATGCTGTTTCACACAAAAATTTAATATTTTACTACATTTATGGGTTGATCCCGGGTTTACGGTGCACCTCGGCCTTCGCTGTCATGACCTATTGTATGTATTCACTTCTCATTCTTCTGTCGTGAACGACTGTCAATGATTCATACACGGAACGTTTAAACACTTGTTTTTAGAAAATTTCTTTCGGTAGAAATGCAGTTTGTGATCAGTTTTGCTCACGCTAGAATTGTGACACTTCGCTACGCTTGTCCAAGTTGAGGACGAGGCTCGGGCCTTCGGCCTTCGCTATAACATAAAACATCCTTCAGTCTGTCCAACGCATAATTACCAACGCATTTGGTGCAATAATCTTTAAAAATTATTTGGGGTGTATATGTTCTTTATGTTCTCCACATATATGGGAATGCATTTAGTTTAAATAAGAGAATTTATTTTAAACGGAACGCTCACTTTTAAGGGAATTTATTTTTTATAATGTTTCTCAAAATAATATAAACGATTCCTTTGTGGTGAACGATAACATTCCTGTGCCCCGATTGGAAGAGAATCGGATCACGTCAAGGACCAGCAATCGAGGAAGTCTAGGCTAAGGTGCACCGTAAACCCGGTATCAGCCCATTTGTGTATCGTATATAGTTTATTATTGATAAGATAATGAATTTTCTCTCGTAACTAAAAGCCTCGAACTGCGTGTAGAGGCCTGATTTATCGTGTAAGGTGACCTGATTGACATGAGTGAACTGTATTTAGGAAGGTATTTAGAAATAACTCCCTCATATAGATGGAACTTCTTTTCTGTGGGCTTCGAGAGGCAGTGGAGGGCAAGGGAAAGCGGTCACCCTTGAAAGGGCGCTGGAGTAGCCGTGGCGCGCGCGGGCGCGGCCAGTCAGGCGTCGGAGGCCCTTTGTACGCGTATCGCGAGACTTCCCCTGTAATAACCAGCGGACAAAACACTCAGCCCGTGTTAAGCCTTAATGGGAGCAATCTCAACCGCTGCGCCGGGCTCCTTAGGAGGGGAACGATTATGTAATTGCGCGACGGACGAGCTGGCTAACTCCTCGTTTGAGAGGTTTCGACGGTCGCAACTTTTTGCGCGGCTAATGAATTTCCGCCCGCCGTCCTTTCAATGCTCTCGCCCCGACGCCTTTCTTCAACCTCTGAAGGCGCAGTTTGGAAGGTGCGGCGGTGGAAGTGCCGAGGATAAAAAAGAGCATTTTCCGGGTGGCTTATAAATCACAATGAAATTCAAATCGCGGTGAATAGCTGTTGAAGAAGAAATACGTAGTAGAAGGAAGCAGCCGGTCCGTGCCGGAGAAGATGTTTGCTCTCTCCTCCCCACCCAGGAACTCTCGTGCTTCGCGTAGTTGAACAATTGACGGTAATTTAAGAGCACCATAACAGAAGTAGTCTACAACAATCTACATATTACGGCTATTTATGTATTTGTCTAGAGCGGCCGTATTTTTGCCGTCGGCCATGATTAACTTTCCGTGCCGCGCGTTTATGATGCTTGAAGCTTGTGTTTAGCAGCGCTAACGAATGGGTGGCGGGCTCGCCAAAGGGCCTTGAGACGTTACCGTCGACAGAGGGACCCGCCCCCCGAGGGCAAGAACGGCCCGCGCAAATTGCAGCCAGGTAATAACAAGAACGGCACTTGCTCATCAGGCGGCGTAAGCCACACAGGGCGCGGACACAATGGGGCTGCTCGACGGGGTCTGCCGGCCGGCGTCTTCGCAGCCGCCGCTGCCGCCCCCGCTGCCGTGGCCGACGGCCGTGGCTTAATTGCACCTCTAATCCCGGGCCGCGGCGGCGGCGCCTCTTTGAGCAGCTGCGGCCAGTGACGGCGGAGGCAGGGGCGATGGCGGTGGCAGAGGGGCGGTGGGAGAGGTGGGGGCGTGGGGCGGTGGGGGCGGTGGGGGCGGTGGGGGCGGTGGGGCGGTGGGGTGCGGTGGGGCGGTGGGGCGGTGGGGGCGGTGGGGGCGGTGGGGGCGGTGGGGGCGGTGGTAGCGGTGGGGGAGATGGGCGGCGGTGGGGGCGGAGGCAGCGGTGGTGGCAGCGGTTGTGGCAGCGGCGATGAGGGCGGCGGCGGCGGCGGTGGCGGTAGGAGCATGCCGGGGTTGGCATTGATGGTGGTGATGGTCGAGGCGGGATCAGCTACCTGCCGGCTGTTCGCCCGGACCCACTTTTACGACTCTTCTCCGAAAGGGGCGCGCCGAGAGGCGGGGGCGCCGAGCCCGCACAATCGCGTCCCTGTGCTCGTCGGGCCCTTTTGCGAGGCAAAATGGCGAAGCTGGCATTTCACCTGCGATGGATTTTGTGTGGAGAAAGAATAATGAAACTTACGAATCACTTCTATGAATGAGAACATTGTAGAAATGAGGTCTTGAATTTACTGCTGAAAAATAGTAACTCCAGATCTTGGATTTTTTTGGGGGCGATTTTGCACATATATATCTGCTTTTTAACCGCTTGATATAAAAAGTATTTACTTCACACAACTTTTAACCTAATGGCAATTATATGAGCCCATTGAGGTTCGAAACGTTGCCAGGAACTTTTTGTATGCAATTTTTTTACGAAAACATTAAAGTCTATTATAAGTGTCATTCTTCATAATGATAATTTATTAATATGACTAGTTCGTACATTTTTGAATGCAATCAACAACGTTCTATTCATTGCGTTAAAATGCATATTTTAAATAGTTTTGTTTAAATACTCTACAAACTTCCGTATGAACGAAGTCCAGCAGTTTCGTAAAAACACTCTTAAACATCAGGAATGTGACTTAAATATTTTGCACTAATGAGGAAAATTATCCCAGATACTGAATAGTGTCGTCAAAAACTAAATGAGAGAGATGCAACAACTAAAGAACTGTAGGTACATTAAAGGCCTGAAAAAGTGAAAAATATATCACTGGTATGTATTTAACACTTTATCACTCATTTATGTAGTTGACAACAATGTGCGACAGTTAGTATTCCTTAGACTGGAATGCAAATGTTTTTCTTGGTTTTAGAGAATCCTGTTATTATACGCTTTTGATTACGTTGGACGTCCGGGAGGAGATGACTTGACGTAAGAAACATAAATAACGAAAAAGGTAGACTCCATTAATGTTTTGTTTCACATCAGATGCAGAAATAGAAGCAAATAACGAGCAAAATCAACATCGTACCAAGTTAAATCATTGCGTCTGAACAAGTGTATGCGAAATGCCTCTATTATAATGTTGTATTGCTCTTGATGTTCATCTCAAGTTTTCCTTCCTAATAATGTTAACATTTCTGTA
The DNA here is from genome assembly GCA_011170035.1 of Teleogryllus occipitalis. NCBI lineage: Eukaryota > Metazoa > Arthropoda > Insecta > Orthoptera > Gryllidae > Teleogryllus > Teleogryllus occipitalis. Next base: position 46,679 of record BLKR01002127.1, on the reverse strand, counting down.
ATAGTCGTAAACCATACCTTGATGAACCGAGTGAAGAAGTAAGAAACAACAAAGAATGTTCTTACCAACTACTGAACACAAAGGATGAAATGATTAATATCCATTCGTTTATTCGAATGTAGCATTGTAGTAAATAGAATGGATTTACCCCGAAGATAAACACAAAAAAGAAAATAAATTGCAATACTTATATTTGGTTTAATAATTCCGATATAACATAAATTTATGAGTGTATTCGAAAGAGAAAAATTAGCAACTTCAGCCAAACAATCAGTGACACGAATATTATTTATTTTTATATAATCATTTTAGCCCAAGCATTTTCCACCCGGGGAATAAAATGTATATCCAATGTATTATGGTTTTTAGGTTCGATGGACAGGAAACTGGACTTTCCCCAAAAGGTTTCTGTAACCGTTAATTACTTTCCTGATTTTTTTCGGGGACCCGGTCAGACGACAGCTGCTCGTTAGGTGACCCATGGGTCAAAAATAGAGCGCGCACCCACAGGCGGAGAGCTGAGATATCAACTGGCAATTTTAGATTAATAGGTGTGAATCAGCAATCGTCTGGAAGCTCCGGAGATTTTAACATCCCAAATGCATAAGGTAGAGATGTGATTTAATGCGTTCACAAAAAAGTATGTGCATGTCCATGTCATTCGTATCAGCGATGTAGTGGCATCTCATGGCGAAAAAAGTGTAAAGAGTGCTAATATTTTGAGTGATTGTGTGAAAATAGCTTGGAATGGTGAAATAACTTAAAAATAACATGAAGTATTTTCAAGGAGATTCGTATATTACCACATCGTAATTTTTCTTTACCTTTACAAGAGAAAAAGACTTACGACATTGGACGGAAACACTTAGATCAAGATTTACACTTTATGTATATATTATTCCAATAAAGAAACATGAAGTTATGTTAGAAACTTGAGTTTTCGTTGCAGATATTTGGTTTTAAAACTAATTATTGGATAAGTTCAGAAATTTACGAGAGTTTACTTGCGCAATTGTTACTGGTGAAAATGTGATTGATTTACTCTAGTGAAGAATTACTATTCTTTTTCAACCGCTAAAAAAAATGAAAATGTTTTCTTGGTAAAAAATACAATTTTTCATGAAAAAATTAACCCATTTATTCTTCCCATAGACTGAAATACAATTTCCTGATCCTTCACTCTGTGCTTGCAAAAGAGAAAATGTTATTTTTTAAATATATTTCAAACAAATTCCCGATATTTTGCTTTTATCCCCGACCACTTAGGGTGTACGTAAAAGTTTCATCATGAAAGGAAACGCAACATGGAAATTTGAATAAAGTTTGAATGTTGGAAAACCGTCAAAAATATTCGTCTGAAGTAAACCTCGATTCAGCAAGTTGGAGTGAGGACTTCCTCAGGACAATACAACAGTCAGAGAACAATTAGTAATTATGGTTTTATTATTTAGAATTCTTAAAAACTAAATATTAATGATGGTCATATTTTATTAATTTTACTAATCAACAACTTCATATTTTATGATTGTTATATAATCAAAGAACAATCAATGTTATATATCATCTTGAATGACAAGTATTGTGAACGTTCATTTCACGAGGGAAATTGTTAATTGTTATACATAAACAGACTTTCATTGTTTCATTATTACTAAAAAGTAGGTAGTAAGTAAATTGGTAAGTAAGTAAGTAAGTTCGTAAAGTTTTATTTTTATATTTATGACTTTTGAATTTTTTCAAAAATTACTTCAGAAGTGTCCAAAATTGCAAATTAATTGCAAAGAAGTGGGAAAACGTGTAGAAAGTTCGAATCTATCCTTCAAAATTTGTCAATATGATTTCGAACCTCCCAAAATGCGACGTAAAATAAAAATGTCGCCCTTTTCCGGCGAACGATTACATAATATTTTCTTGTTACGACCTGGGTTGGTCAGTATTTAAATACTTGTATTTCAAATACGTATTTTAAATACATTTTGTATTTGAATAACAGAATTTTTGAGTTTTTTAAACATGTATTTTAGAGATGTATTTAAATACATAAAATAGGTGTATAAATACTTTAAATACTTCAAATACAGATGAAAATAACGAGGATAGTTTCTTTCTGTTTGATTCTATTATATAATGAACCTCATTGAAACAAAAATAAAAGCACCATTCTTCTGTTGAATTTGGTTTCTCTTCATTCTCTTCATTATAATTTAATTATAAATCTAAATCATTAAAAATGCTGGGCAATTTTTCTACAACCAAAAATGCTATTATTCCTTGTAACTAGAGTTCAAACAAGGCCTTTTTTGCTTATTTTATTTCTTTGAATGTATTTTTAGACAACTTACCCCATTATCAATGTTTACTTCAGAAATGGCTTCTGTGAGTTTTTTTTATAACGCCTATAAATGCATATTTTAGAGATAATTGCCTAATCGAGCTTTACGAGCCTATAAGTGCCTATATTAAAATTTTCAAATTTTTATTATTTTTTATTCTCTATATTTTATTTTCTATAATCATTTCTTTTAGAAATCATTGATGGATACATTTTACCAAAGAAATAACAAACGCGTAAAATCTACCAGGGCGACCTCCGATCGAGAAGCTGTATGCCCTGTGCGTTCTTGCCTGTAACGCGTCGTGCACAGACTCCTCTTAGGGTCATATGAGAATTTGACACCTTATCTACTTCGCCGAAGCCCGTCAGAGCGCTCCAAAAAACATGAATTGCTCTCGTCTTTCCGATCTTCATAATGATTAGTGAGCTATCTGTTCTTGACCAAAAACACAAGATAGGCGGAATTTTCTTCGATAATTTTGTATTGGTTTTGAAGTTAGGTGCATGCCAGTTCAGTAAATTTGCTGTTCCTATTAAGCATTTTTGCTACAACGCTAAAAGAGAAAGTTTCATTGCTAAAAGAGTGGATTTATGGAAAAGATTCACGGCGGACTGAAAATGTATTTTTTGCCAGTGTTGTGAAAAGGTGGTAAACTGCAAAAAATATTTCACACAACATAAAAACACTGCAAATCAAGCAAAAAATGCGAAAAACTATTCAAATTTTCTTCAGCAAGTCCAGTCAAAAGATGAAAACAAAGAATTTCAACAATGATTTGTGCCATGCCGCAAACATTCCATTTTCGAAACTTGAAAATCCAGCATTTAACCAGTTTAACCAACAAAATATGCCACAAATATAAAATTCCACACGAGTCAACCCTTAGGAAATATTATCTAACTCAGCAATATTTTTTGACAATCGAAGAAGTTAGATTTGTTTTTAGAGAATTGTGCCCATCCTTTACATATAGATTTTAATATTATTCAACCTGCCTATTTTTAAGCCTATTTAATTATCTTAGCTTATAATTTAAAAATCTATCTTTAAGGAACAGATTTCATTGAGGAAAAGTCTCTATCTTTATAACTGTTGCTGTAGGAAGACTCCGAAAAAAAAATTAAAGTTATGCAATTTTCGAAAAATACGGATTTTCAAAAAATATGAGACCTGCATCATTCTCTAAAACACCCTTCTAATTATCCGACAACAACAAAATTTAGTCAAAAACGATGGAGCCATTTTTTAAAAATTTTAAAATGTCCCAGGGGCTTCATGTAAAGTACCCTCCAAAACTAAAATATCGGTTTTAATTTCAAGGGGTCGTGACATCAGTCACATGGATTCGGGTATATCAATTTTGGAGAAAATAGGCTAAACGGTTTAGCTGCTAGAGTTATTCACAGACGAACTGACGGACAGGCGGACGGACAGACAGAATTTTTACTGCCAATCAATTTTTCAGTATCAAGGACGCACAAAACATGGATTTTGACTACACCACGTGTTAGAGTTTTTTTCTGAATTTATAAACTGAATTTATCTACTTTTTCGTTACCAGGGCCCTGTAGTAAGAGATTTTCTGCCGAAAATTCGCCGTTTTTTCGCGCAGCATCACATAACTTTCTCTCTAATCCGTAGCGAGAATGTAAAATTAAAAAACAGACTGAACACTTTTGTTGTAGTACTTTTTTTCCCTAGGGCTTTTATCCAGCCGACAGCCGGTTGCCCTTTACGTCCCAAAGGGACACATATCCGACCATACACTAGACAAACACTTGCGGTCTCCTCTGATCTGGGGTCAGCAGAACGCGAGGCCCTCCGCGACAACAAACACAAAGTCAAGGGACAAACAGCCATGCCCAAGGCGGGACTCGAACCCGCGACCCTTCGGACCGAAGCGCTGAGTCGGTACTCGCTCTTAGCCACCTCGGCCATCCAGGTCGGCTGTTGTAGTACTTATTTAGACTTAAATAGACTGTACATTTTTATTGTAGTAAATAGTATACGTAAATGAAACTTGAATTAATAAGGGGGCGTAGAAAACTTGTTGTCCCCTCTGGTTTTAGGTTGCTCACGCCTATGCAAATACAGAACCAATGACCGACAGTTGACGTGCCTGGAAACAAAATAATCATCTAGTCAATTACAACATTTAGTTTGATATGAAACCTTGCACATAAATGAACAGTCATACTTTTTTACATAATATTTTTGGAAGACCTACGAAACCTCCTTTTCCTCCTCCACAAACACGCTAATTTGATCTTTCAGACTTCCGCCTCGGACAGATCACTTGGTCCCGTGATATACACTTGAAAATCGTTGGTAACTTTCCTCGAACTGCGAATATTTTTTTCGAAGCAATACCGTTCCTTCTTGGTATTCGAGGAGAGGAATCCATTATTAGTGAGACACCGCATTGCCCCCAGGCACAGCAAAGAGACCCCTTCCCACAGAGTGCATGGCTGTTTCCAATGGACTCCCGCCCGCAAAGGAATGAAACGATGCAAGGCACCAGAATGCTAACTTGTCCAGATCCCTCCATTTCGTTGAAATTACTGTTTCTAAACTCTTTTTATTCTCAATGTGGAGTGACATTATCTCACAGTTACCTCGTCTGCTATGACTTTAGAAATTCCGTACTAGCTGTTTTACGTTTTACGTTATACCAACTCCTCACAGAAAATGAAACTGAAAACTTCTTAATGTAGTTCTAAAGAGAATTTCAGAAAGAGTGAGATTCTTTGACGTTTTTCGCAAATAAAAATGTCATTAATTAATTGTCAATAAGCAACTGAACTTAAACTGTAAATAAATTAACTATACACGTATTTTACATTATATTTTGCGCTTGTTAGCATCATAATAGTGTTCCATATCAAGTGAATTTGTTGCTTCTCACCAGTTACTTCTCTGATACTTCTAGCAAGAGCTGACTCTTTCACAATCATTGAACTTTCTTCTTCGAGGTGTTAAGGGTAATATAATATAATTTTAATGTTTCCCACAATACTACTTGCAAACACATGGAAACTCTTGAGATGGTCAGGCATCCTAAGTATTATACGCGCACATTTTCTTAAGTCCCGGAATACCTAATCCTTTGCCAACATTACTTGAATTAATAATGAATTATAGCAACAAGCGTTGTAGACAAAATACGATAACCAGAAATGTTCGCTCCCATGTAATAGAAACTATTTTGCATCGAAAAACGAAATACAAATTTGATATAAAATTGCTTTTGTCAAAATAACCAAACTCCCCACTCCTCTCGCAACTAGCGAAACAAGGGCTCAAGAAAATTTGCGCGGATAATACTAACCTGTGTGCTATAATCATATTGTTTTTCAAACTCAATTTTCTAGCGATTCCTTTGAAAACACATTTTTTTGAAGAGACGGTCAGAGCAGAATAAGTCTGAAATAGTATGAATGACAAAAAATCTTATTCCCATGCGTATTTTGCGTCACGTGAAACGGAGAAATTCAAATAACGAGCCAAATAGACATCATATAAACTGAGTTATATTAAAGTTTGCTTTCTTAATAAGTAAACATTTCTGGAACTGCTTCTCTCGTAAATTATTAGTTTCAATTCGTCCAATAGCGTTTAATAATAATGTGTTTATAACCAATCACGTGCGCTTAAAATCGAAAAGTTCACATGTGTACTTCGCTATTGTCTTACCGCAAATGAAGTTCCACTGTTTTGGAAAATAAAGAAATATCCCTTCCAGGACGAAAACTGCAGTAATCAATATAGTTTATGAAACATCCCACCAAGACATATCTTTCGACATTTTTAACATCGTGTTCATTCTAACTATTCTATTTATTTCTTTTATTCGTGAACATTACTTTTATTCGTAAGAAATCTGAAAAAATCTTAGATTACTCCGAGACTTATCCTCGTCGTTACGCGACTTGTGAAGTTATACTCGTAGATAAGTTTCAAAGTCAGTAATGAAATTACTATACGATTTTTTGGGCCCGAAATTAACGATTCCTTGTATCAATAAAAAACGTATCCACTGTTTTTATGACAATCATTTATTGACAATTAGCACGACGTTTCATAACTTGATTGGTTACATCAGATTATTAAAATTATGAGATATATACAAAGCACTAACCTTATCTACATGTCAAATTAATGTAGTTTAAAAATTATTACAAAATGCATCATATGTAAAAAGCTAATTAGAAAGATTAAACATTGTATTCACCCAAACAATAAAAGGGTGAGGTGATCAGGAAAAGTTTCACAGTGTCCTCGAGCTGTTTTACCAATTTATTTTCACTGATATAACGCCACGGAATATAAGTTTTCCTCTGTCAGGTGAGTGTCTTATGAATTTTCGTCCTTACTTGTTTAAAATTTATTTATTTCAAAATTTAATCATTTTAAGATTTTGTAATAATTTTTAAACTACTTTAATTTGACTTGTAGATAAGGTTAGTGCTTTCTATATTTCTCATAATTTTAGTAACCTGATGTTGTCACCAATCAAGTTATGAAACGTCGTGCTGACTGCCAATAAATGGTTGTCATAAAAACAGTGGATAAGTTTTTTATTGATGCAAATATAACTGCTAATCAGAAAGATTTCTTCTATTTTATCTACAAGTTCTACTAACGGTCCCATGTTCTCACATTCGGTTTCTTCCTCGTAAATCTCGGCGCGACCTGAAGCTCTGGGTCGTGGTTGTTCCGGCGCGCCCTCTGTTTCACCCGCACTTTAATGCGACTGCGCGGTGGGCGAGTGTTCTACCAGGAATGAAAAATTATGGCTTTTCCAGAAAAAGAATTAAGTAATTACGAGCCACTCATCCCGCGACCCTCGCTTATACCGCGGTTCTGCCCCAAAACGGAGAATAATAGTTTTTTTACGGCTTCTCCGAATCTCTGCTTCTCGACTAAGCCTACGGCTGTCTTTTATGTTGGGGTGTGGGTTGGATTCTGGAATATGCATTTGTGGTGTGTGTGCGTGTGCGTGTGTGTGTTTGTGTGCGTTAGCGGACTCCTTTGTCAGGGTGCTCTAACCTGACCTGTGAAACAATGGTTTATTTTAAATTCTACTAATTCCTGGAAGCTCATACATGTAATAGAAAATGAATCATATTCGTACGAAAATTGTTTAAAAAACATTATACATTTTTATTAAAGGTATTTTATTTTTTCAATAAGATTTATCATATTAGAAATTTATTTTCACTGTACTTTCATTATGTTTAAAAGTTTAGTACAGTGATCTCTAGTAATATTAATTAATAAATTAATCTATTAAAAAAATAAGGAATCATTATGCCGAGAAAACATGAAAAGGGATTTTTTTCGAAAATTTATTTCCTTAAGCAAGGAGTTTCAACACTGAAGAGAAGTAAACTTATGTTTGATGATGATGTTTAATATAAATGAAAACATTAAACATACATTTTTATTTGAATAATAATTGCATTATATAACTAATAATAAGGAATAGGTTGTTACGCACAGAAATCCCCTATCATTCAAGAGATCGCGTGGTAAACGCTCAGCCAGTACAGACATAATGACAAAAGGATTACGACACTTTGTTTCTGATCATATTTTACAGGAAACGTGCTTGATTAATACATTTTTACCGTTCTAAATTTATATGTTTAGAATATATTCAGTGTTTAATAAACGGTTGAATGAATTGTGCTGATCTTAGAATCGATCCCGAAATACAGCTATCGTCCGCGAGAGGTAAAAGAGACATGCTAAATAAGCAAGCGCATAAATATACAGTCGCTTTCTGATCACATTTTTTTAGCAGTGAATTTGCAGTAATTTCGTGCCTAAATAATAAGATCACATCTATCTAAATGTGTGTGATTGGTATGGTTTATATTCAGTGTTTAATAATACTTGGTATTCTAGAAATTGTTATATGTTCTAAAATGGGTGTCATTTCAATTTTATCATTTTCACCCTTCATGTCGAATGTATCGTGTAAATTGTGCAGCATATTGTAAGTAAATGATTTGTGATAATTTGAAAAACATTAAATTACAAAATCTACAACGTTAGAGGCAGAAGAAAGCATATGCATTCTTAAAAATGAAGACAACAGTGTCAAATTTCTTTATTTTCATGAGAAGTTGGGTAGTTTTTAAGTTGGAATATTTACTAATTTTAATATTGTTTGGCTGCGTTTGTGAACTTTTCGATGTGTTTTGAAATTGTTGCGCATTTCTTATATTAGTGGTTCTTAGATCATATTGCCATCTCCAATTCATATCAATGCATATTAACAGATCTAAGATTAGCACTTGTTAAAAATCCCTCATGACGGTTACGTACAGTATATCAAGTTAAAATTTGAGAAATAAACAGACATCAGTATGCCCGCTCAGTTGATTTTTGAAACAAAGAGAAAAGAAAAAATTATTTGAATGAGAGCAAAATGACATTAATTAAGAGGTAAATAAACGCCGAATCGTGTTTCTCAGTGTACTTACATTATGGCATATTAATGATTGCAAGATTATTACATTATTTAATGATTTATTAATTTAAAGATTTTATTCACTTCGGGGTACGTACAGTATTTCACTTGAATTAGGATATAAGATTTGTATATTGTTATAAAAATCACGTTTCTACAATACATTGTTGAATTGGTGTAAAAATTTGACAATATGATTATTGCACACTAATCTAAAATATTGTGTATAAAATGAAATTCAAATGATAATTAACATATTGTGAATTTATGAAAAGGAATACAAGTTAATATGTTCCATTTCACATCATATCTACAAAAAGGATGGGAAGTTCTAGCTTATGAGACCAAATAGTGGTAAATGAGTAAAACAAAGGGTAAGTTGTGTCCAACATTGTTTTCTATTTAAGATATTATAATATAATTTACTTTCAAAAATAATTAGTTATTTAAAACATCAAAACCACAAAATATTTGTTAAAAAGTGAAAGAAGATAAGGACACGTAAGGAAAAATTACGTCATTTTCAGACAATATGATACTCAACATGATACTGAACTTCATATCAAGGAAGCCGATAAAAAACCAATTTCGAAGAAAAAATAATATAAATCGAATTCATAAATCCATGTGCGAACGAAAGTGTGAACAATGTTGGCTGTTGAACTGCTGAATAAAATGAATTGATCAATTAAACTTTGATTCTACAAGTCTTTGGATTAAACCAAAGACTTTGAAACGATGGGCGGGCGAAGAGTAAACAACTGCACGAGATAACAAATTAATAATCAAATTTTCATTCAAATATTACAAGATATTGCATTGAAAGGTGAGAAAATGATGTAAAAATTATAAATAACGACAGACATCATCATTGTCACAATTAACTCTATTCAAAGTTAGAGTCTTTATGTGTTCGAAGATTACGGAAGAGCAAGGTAGGACGCTAGTAATAATGTTTCTTGCTTCTGTATTAATCTGCAAAATGGGATTCCCAAAAGAAACTTTCAGGATCACAGAACGCGTTGAAAATATACCATCGGAATGAACGCGTTGAACCATCGTTATCTGAGGAACCACACAAGGACAGAAGTGTAGAGTTCTCCCTCAATGTTAATTTGGAAATGAAGTTACTCGTAGTACTCAAAGTGACCTAACAAGGAAGTACGTCTTTCACAAATTTAAAAAAGAAATTAAAAAATATTGACATAAGAAGAGAACTGGCAAACTTAAGTGAAACTAGTGATGAAGATTCAAACTAACACTCTCTCCAAATTTTTGCTCTTGAAATGGCATATACAATTCTCCAATGGAATATACATGGCTTTAATCCACAAAAGAGAACTTGCTACTGCTAATTAACAAGTATAACCCTGATATGGTATGCTTACAAGAAACAAATAATAAAATCAACCAAAAACCACCATTTAAACATTTTGGATATCTCTTGTGGATCTCAATCATCACAAAAATCTGTAAACTAACACAAGTGCCCGTGTATGTTCAAAGACTCAACTACTTTCATACCAATAAAATAATATCTATTTGATACCTTCCTCCAGGTCAAGTGTCTGAACTATCCACAGTAATGTATAATACTATGTAAAGTAACCTACTGTATTTGTCATATTGTAACTTATTGAAACATACTTTGTAAAAGACACAACATACAGAAATACTTTGTAAATATATCTGACTGTATTACAACCTTGTGGTCGCTCAAGACCTAGTTGTTTATGCGACCTTTATAAATAAATTATATTAAAAAAAAGGAAGTACGTCTGGAGTCCAGTGCGAGTGCAGAGTGACAAAGTTTCCAAAGGAACTTTTGGGATGTTGTTCCCTTGAAGTTATTGAGATATACGAAGATTTGTTAGACTCCGTGCAACGACGTTGCAACCCTCGTGCAACATCCTACGAAGATTCGACTTTGCAATATGGTGAAACGGGCGCGTTTATGCGTAATGTACAAGATATACAGAGGGGACTCAGCATGGGCAGACCTCAGTAAAAGATTACAGAAACCTGATTATAAAAGCAGAGGGGACCATCCCTGGAAAATACGATGTAGAAAGCAAAGAACTGATGTAGGCAAGTTCTCCTTTGTGAATCGTACTATAGTAGATTGGAACAAACTACCTGCAAAAGCACTAGAGACTCTTCCTTCTAATGTAGTGAAAATTAAAAATATACTTAATTCTATGTAGGTCATCATTAATAATACTGGGACTTTTATCATTATCATTATTATTATTATTATTATTATTATTATTATTATTATTATTATTATTATTGATATTAATTATTAACACTGTTACTGGTTTTGATGTAACTTTTAAGTTTGTTACATTAGTATTATTATTGTTATTATTATTAATAATATGGTCATGTCCCTTATACAGTGAAGTGAAGTGGAGTGAAGTGTTAGAAAAGCTATAAATCAACTTACAGATAACTCAAAATCAATCTCTAATTCTAATTGTAATTATATTTGTAAATATTCGTAATAGTTTTGTAATTCGTATATCTAGTTGTAATAATGTTTGCCACCGAGCATTAGCTCAAAGCGAACTTTAATAAATCTATCTATCTATCTATCTATCTATCTATCTATCTATCTATCTATCTATCTATCTATCTATCTATCTATCTATCTATCTATCTATCTATCTATCTATCTATCTATCTATCTATCTATCTATATCTATCTATATCTATCTATATCTATCTATCTATTTTCATTCATTCATCTATTTCATCTATCTATCTATCTATCTATCTATTCATCTATCTATATCTATCTATCTATCTATCTATCTATCTATCTATCTATCTTATCTATCTATCTATCTATCTATTCATTCATCTATCTATCTATCTATCTATCTAACAAAATTTCCTTCTTCATTATTGCTAAACAAATGAAATTGAGCTTACCCTTTCATTCACGTTACCACTCTATTCAATGGAAAATGTTTAAATCCATTCCCCTTATGAATAACTTCTGTATTACGTTTTCGATACGTATCCTATAATTTAATAGTGCTTTTGCCACTATAAGATTATTATGTTTTTAAGAATATATGTTAGAGGAACGAATTGTATAAAATAGGTTTCCGTTATACAATTAAATTATTTACAATCAAACTGAAATTCTGTAACTTCAGGATTCATTGTAAATGTCGAAGAACAAATGCTTCCGGCAAAAATGTACTCATACGTTCAGTCTTAGTCTCGGTTCTCCTTTATCAGTCGCCATATTAATAAAAACACTTTTAACAAGAAAACATCCTGAAATTATATTGAAAAAAAGATTAAATATTATTCAATATAGCTATGCCAAGTGCCCGTCCATCAAACGAGCTCCTTGTGAAAACGCCGCTACACGTTTCTCTCTAACGACAGATCGCCGCTCCATTTGCAAGCCGATCCCCCCTCCACCGGTGCTTTTGCCAAGATCCCTCCGGCACTTTGCCGTCCTCATCTCCGCCTCCAGCCCGATCCCCATCCTCGCCGCCGCTCCGCGCAGTTCAGTCCTCCTCCCCCACCCCCTCGGACGCCGCGCAGCGCAGATCACTCCTTTCATAATTTGCGCAGCTCTCGAGCGCCGGTGAGCTCGGGATCTGGCGAAGCGCCCTACTCGAAATCCCTCCGCGCCTACTTCAGAAGGCTTTGAAACCCGGAGCAGATCTCCGATTGTGCCCGGCGAGAGGCGGGCAGCGAGCGGCGCGCGGGAGCTCTGGGCCAAACGCTTGGAATTGCAACTTCGGAAATTTTGAAGATAAAATAATGCGATTGTAGTGAGTACGATAGAGACTTTGTTTATTACGATTGAAGAATTTCATGTCTTAAATCAAAAAAATGTGTTAGCAGGTTATTAATTTTATAGAGGCGATCAAAAAATATCCAGGTAGTCTATTGGCAGTAATGAATGAATAATATTTTTCTTGAAAGTATAACCTGCAGAAATTGACCATTCGTTTGAAATTTCCTGACTGCTAAATATTCTAAACAGCATCTTTTCTCCAAATTCGTGTTCTGCTTAGATTTCTCTCTTTTCGTATTTTTCTTCTTCTCTTTATAAGATTTTAGATAAATTACATGATACCAAAAGTTATTCATTCTCACATATTACTAAGCGAGGAAGTGATAAGGACCCATATGTGCATTTTTAACGGCAATGTGGTGGTGCATAAACGACTACCGACTCGGAGGTTCGCGGCGGTGCCGGCAGGCGGCGGGCCCTGACGGCCAGCGCCGCGCAGCGTCCGCCGCATGAGGCTCGTGCCGAGAAGGTCCTGCCAGAATGCGCCATTTCGTGCGCCTCGCTACTGACCACCCGCGTCATTTGTTTCCTAGTATGAAGGCGTCATGCACATTTCCTCCGCAAGAAAGAAAGCCAGATTTTGGCCCAATGACGTGGTGATCAAGATAATCGAAATGTAGAGGTAAAGAGAGAGAGAGAGAGGGAAGGAGAGGGGGAGAGAAAGAGAGAGAGATAGAGAGAGATAGGGAGAGAGAGGGGAGAGAAAGAGAGAGGGAGAGAAGGGAGAGAAGGAAAGAAGTAGAAAAAGAATAGACTGAAGGGAGAAGAAGAAGAAACATTTTCTTCACAAGCACTGAATCATTTTTCTGTTTTCGTGACGTTTCTCGAGCCTCGGGATTCCTTTACCAACATTAGTTGAATTAAGAATAAATGATAAGAAGAAGCATTGTTGAAAAAATCTGGCAACCAGAAATTATCGCTCCTATTTAATTTTGTAACTAACTATTTTGCACAGTAAATCGAGCGTGGATAATATGTTAATAGTAGTTATTTTGCTTCAGTATGTGTTTTATCGGTCACGTATTTATTTTCTACTTATATTATTGAATTACATACTTATCATAGTTGTAGTTTATAATTGCTGTTTTAATTGGTAGAATAAATCACAAAAGTTTCCCGTAAAATTACTCCAAAAAAGTTAATTTACACATATATCATATTTCGCCAGAACAAAGAGCCACGATGATAATAATATGAGAATATTTGAAGATTTATTGTGGAAATAAATTATTTGAAATAAAAACACGCCTTTTTTATGTTCGAAGAAAATAATATGACAAAATGACATTTTTAAAATTATTCAGCAATGAGAAGAATAAATAACATAGAGTAAGTATTCATAAGTATGTTAAGAAGAGTTCTTAAATAGGTAGTATTTTTTTCAATACCGCATGAAAACATTCCTTCACATATTCCAATTCTTGTTATACTATGCTTAAAAAATTACTGTCATATTGCTTGGCGTCTTCTTCACTCTATTTGCAAAATTGGTCGAATTTTCTATCATTAATATTAAAGCATTTTTCTCAATGGGAAATTCATTCAATTCTGTTAATCATTTACCTTGTGAATCTATATATTTAAAAAAATAAGGTATTCTGCCCTGGCTTCGTTTAGAGCTTCTACTGAACCGATTGTAGTATTTGTTCCTTTAAATGAAAGAATGTGATCCCTAGATGTGTTATCATATATTGTTTGTGTTGATTCACTAACATTTACGGTGTAAATTAATTGATTAAATCATTCTTTAATAGTACGCTTATCAATAGTCAATTGTTTTCTTCTAAAGGGTGTCTGTTTCAAAATTGATTATATGAAAGGATAGATGTGAGTCCATGCTGCTTCATGGTGACGCTACTTGGTGTTTTGTTTTGATTGTTGAGATTTGTTTACAATTGTCAAGGTTTTCTTTCAGTGTAATAATTGCATTGTGGCGTTGACAGATTGCATGTATTTGCTTTTCTGGTGTATTTTGTAGAGAACATTCGGACAGTGGGTTTTGCTCGGTTGTACTGAAGTAGTGAAGTTGTTCACAGGTTTTGTCGAATTCCGAATCGTTGCCCACGCGCCACAAAAGACGCTAACGCACATTAACTGGATGCAGGGATAAAGAAAGTCAGCATAGGTGTCGTTATAGAGAGGTAATTTCGTTTTCTGTTGAGTCGTTGTCTATGAAATGTCAGTTTTGTTCTGTTTTGAACTTCCCATGCGAGAGAAATTCTGCAAACGAGTTTACTCTGAGTTGCTTAAATGGGAAAATAAGTTTACCTTCGAGCAATATGCCAGAAGTAATCAAATTTTTAATAGGAGATGATGATACATCCAAAAACTTTAGAAATCATATCGGTCAGTATAATAGTGCTCTTTCTTTTGTGTCATTTGGTGTACTATTGCAATATGTGGGTCATATTGCATTGCCACCTGGTCATTCACCATACGTGTTCAAAATTTTGGGAACTCCACAGCACAGAATATCTTCGTTATACCCTGAAGATCCAAACAATGCAACATATTGTGAACATTAGTCTGGGCATAGCATTTTACATTTATCTTAGATATCATCGTCAAATTTGGGCGGGTTCTCATTAGTTTTGAATTAATTTATATTCCCTTTTAATTATTATCGAACAAAAATACAACACTTCCATTTTCGAATCCATTCTACTTATGCATCGACTAACAAGTATTTCTATTCGTGTCACAGCACTGTCCCTTTCTCTAAAACGTATCTTAAATGTTTCATTTTCTCCCAGCACCCACCTGGGACACAAGTCGTGGTTCTGCTCAAAATATTCCACAATTCTTCCCCGCTGGCGGTTTCACGGTAAGCCACGGCATACGCCCTCCCACCAGCAGTCGCGCCCATAACGCAGCCCAGAACTCGAATCTTCAATTCCGGGGCGAAGGATCTCCGGAATTTATGACGGACGGAGGAGCCCGCGAGCGGAGACGACGTGCCCGGGATTCAAACGGGGCACCCTCTGCCGCGGGCGACGGTGGGTGGCGGCGGCGGGCGGCGGCGGGCGACGATCGAGGCTCCCAGCTGCGCCCGCGCGCCGCCCACGCATAAAACTGTCTGGACGCACCGCGCCCTCTGAAATACGCACCGCGGGGCGCTCAATATTCATGGCCCCCTGAGCCCGCCCGCACTCGGCCCGGCGCGCGCCGATCCAGCCCCGCCGTCTTATTGCCGCCCCCGGGCCGCGATGTCCGCCCCGGCGGCGACGATGGGGACGGTGACGACGATGAAGACGTTGAAGGCGACGTGGAAGACGACGTTGACGGCGACGTGCAGGACGACGTTCAAGATGACTTTGATGGCGATGTGGAAGACACGTTCAAGACGATGTTGAAGGTGAACTGCGACATAATGGCGACGTGGTATACAACGTAGAAGGTGACTTCAAAAATGATTTTGAAGACGTCGATGAAGGTGACTTGGAAGACGACGTGGAGGACGACCTGGAAGATGACGTTCAAAACAACGTGGATGGCGGTATAGAAGACGACGTTCAAGACGACGTTGAAGGTGACACTGAAGACGACCGCGAAAACGACGAAAACGATCTCTGCGATGGCGTCTATCTCACAGGGTCCTCGGCGGTTCGACGATGTACTCTTTCTAGGAAAGGGTAGAGGTCCATTTTGTTGTTGATGCAGATACATTTGAATTCCCGCTTGTTCTTTTAAGCGTCTAATAAACTCAGTGGGGGAAAGTGTTATTGAATGACAAGTTGGTGTTTGCGCGAGTTCACCGAGTTGAGAACATCGATGAAATTTTTGCCCTAACTGTTTTCTAAGGAGAAGGATCACCTTATATACATTTTTAATGTACCGAATGGTTATCTTATTGTGTTTAGTTATTTATCGTTCGCCTCTTCGGTGAAATGCATAATTTTCTTTTTAAATTGTAATATGTATTAAGGGTTCTTGTAATAGTACATATTATTGAAACCAGCATAAAGCTTTTCATACATGATGGCGGTTGACATTTTTAAACATTTTCGCAGTATTACCGTACAATATAATAAATCTCCAATATAATATTTATGAAAAAAAGAAACGCTTCATATTTCTATTCAGGGTGACCTCTGCTGGCTTTCATAGGGATCACACTACTGTAGTGTTTATTCATATTGAGATTGTAGCTTTAAATACTCTTCTTGTTAACATTTTTTCGCCAATAACTCTGTCAATTTCACCAATACTCGTCAAATCTGTTTTGACGATCCTCATTATTGACGAACATCAAATTAATGCGTAGATACGTTTCACTGACACTTTTCTGTTAAAAATTATGTTCCATTAATTGTGATAATTCTCCAAGAAACGCGTGTGGATTTTGTTTCCTCGCTGGCTACAATGTTAGGTTACAACATGGTTCTGCATTGGCTGTTGAACCTATAAAGTACTAATGACGTACGTACTATATTGCAAGTAGATTGGCATTGTTTGAAGATTTACTAAAAATATACTTTTGGATTTCTGAATCGTTCAAGTTCCTTTCCTTCGGAGACAAATTTGGCACACGTGTGCAGAATCAATCGTCTCTGTTTCCTGCAACGTTCGCTATTCTAAAAAAATCGTGACTTTTTGGTTAGGTTTAGACACCCAGTGGAAATACCATATACTACTTTGATCGTAGAGGAGGATTTGCAAAAGAAACTGTCTTATTATTTGCTCATCGAAGAATACTTGGACTTGTTATATGATGGCACCCTGTGCACGACAAAATATCACTGCAATCACCGGAGGAAACGCCCTTAAGAATAAAATCTTCAAGATATCAAGTTCTCTGCAAGGACGTTAGAGGCTTATTTCTGTTAGTGAGATATTCCAAACGCGGTTTTATTTCTCTTAAATTCTTCAGGAACATCGCCTTCGACATTATAAATCTCGTTATGAATTGAGGATCTTACAATTAATACAAAAAAGAATAATTACTTGTTCTGGACCCATGATATATAAACATACAAAAGTTTAGCTTCAAAAGTATCTTCTATGATAATACACACGTTCTATATGAACAGAAAATGAGTAAAATACCTAGGTTAATGAAATACAATGCACGCATTTGATTCACTCCAACCTCACAACAGCATTTTAACAAGTCGTCGATGGCGTTGTTGGCAGGGAACAGGTCCGTAAAAATTTGACGAATTTGACGATTGTCAGGCGAAACGACCTTGGTGAAACGTAAATAAGTTTGACGTACCATCATTGGTTGGACGTCCGTCAAAGCTTCTGATCAAGGTTGGTGAAATCGGTCGTCTGACTATTAATAGGAATGTTTTGTTGTCAATCGTACCAAATTTTCTGTTATAGATCCTATCTCCTAGTTCTACAAGTAATAGTTACTTCCTTTCCTGTCGTCCCCTTTCGTTTCTGTAGCGTTTTCGTTTTCTTCGTCATCCAGCATCGTCATATCAGTCTTCTGAAAGCAGAACGCCGTGTTTTTCTTTACCTCCTCTTCTTTTCTCTTCGCAGTTCCTTACCTCGTAATTTACTCCTTCCAGTACCCGTTTTCCTCTTACTCGCTTCCTCAGCTGCGTCTTCGTCTTCACCTCCTCCGCTGCGCCCTCTTCCCCATTCACTCGCCCGCGCCTGCGACCGTGCCGCGTCGGAGCCGCCTGCTCCTCGCAAGCAGTCAATTGCACGCGCGCGGGCTCAGGTTGATGGGTCGGTTCCCTTTCCGAAAATAATTTAAGAGCTGCGCTCGCGCGCTGTGGGCGATTGAATAGGCGGCGCGGGGCGAATCCAAATAAGCGCCCCGGACGGCGGTTCCGGATCCGGCCGCGAGAGCGCACGCGGGATCGTGCCCGGGCCGCCGCGCCGCCCCGCGCCGCGCAGGCATGTTTATGGGCGCGCCCAGCTGCGGGGCCGGGTGTTAGGCGAATGCGCGGGGTGAGATTGCTCGTGCGGCGTCGGGCCCAAGGCGCCGGCGGGCGTCCCCGGGGAGCTCGTTGTTTCCCAGTCGATTTCGTTTTGTGAGTCGTTCTGTGCAGATCCTTTCCCATGCATATGGAGTTCGGTTTTGATTATGAGGATTTTGCCGGGCTTCTGGTCGTGAGCATATGTTATAGTTTCTTGAGAATGTGGGTCTTTTCTTTATATTTATATGATGGAATTCAATTGCTTCTTCAAATGAAATTTCATTTTAGAGATATTCAAGAGATTTCGCCATTATTAAATGGTTTATGCACTGAAATACTAAATGTTATGTTAAGTCTATTGAAACAAGATTGATGAATGCATTAGACCACGATTTTCGATTATTCCATTTTCGCGAATTTAAAAAAGGTGAATATCTTGCATACCCGTATTCTTGTGATGTAATACTAATTATTTTACTTTACGTACTATAATTTTAATATATCTTTTTCGAATTGAAAGTAGTGAGAGACGACTTTGGAACTTAATGCATTCTGTGTTTTAAAATATTTGAATTGTTACTTATTTCGTAAAATTTTTAGTGATTAGATTCTAGATTATGTAAGCTCCTTCCTAATAAGGGATTTTGTACAGATGATAACATAGATATTTTTTCGAACCAATTCTCTTTCTATTTCGTAATCTGAATATTTGCTCTGGTAAAAAACTATTTTGTATAATGAGAAATTAAATTATTTTTTTTTGATAAACCCTTATTACAAATTGTTCTTAAAAATCGATTAAAAAAAGTATATCTTGAAACCACTATTTCGCCTGAGAATCCTTGTGTAGGCAACCCTTCGCACATTCATGCATATCTTAATGCATCAGTTGGATTAATGCCACGCTTTTTCTGAGAGAGAGAACCTTTTTCAGAGTCGCGTGATTCCGTGGCGGTTAATCTACTCTTATTTCGGGACTAATATTGATTTTCATTGGAACGTTACCATATTCCGTTGAAAACTTCGAAGTTTTGCTATAGAGTATGCATTGACTATTGTGTGGATATTGTTGTCTCAGACAACTATTATTGTCCGCTAATTGTCTCAGTCTCAATTATTATTTGATAATATAATGTATTCTTAATTTTGGTGTAGTATATATTTATCGAAATTTTTTATATTTACTACTCAGTATTGTGATTTAATACCATTCCACATGGCCTCAATGCAATATATCTACATTCATAAAATTATGTACTTCTAACTCGTAGTTTTGTTAGTATGATGTTGAAATGTTTTGAGAGTACTTCATCATATGTTAATGAAATATGAAGTAAAATGGTTCAAAACGTTCCAATTGTTTACTGCGTTAAAATTACTTCCGTATTTTATAAAAAAAATTAATAGAAATCTACAATTATTTCTGCGTTTGCTGTTAAAAATGCCAAAACTGAGATTTTGTCATAGTTGTCAGTAAAAAAGTTAAATCTACGTGTGTCTCTATAGTGCTAATTCTCAGGCCACTTTTACACTGAGTTATTTGCGAATAAAAGTTTTGGTATGTGAGAAAAAACCCACGTTGCAGGGCAAAGATAACTATGTCCAGATTTGCCTGAAAACTTATTGAACTGGAGGGCTACATTACACTACACCTGTCGACATTTTGCCGAGACAGATTTAAAAAATAAAAAATTGTTTATAGAACACATTCTATTTTTATAAAATTTTAAGATACATAACATTACTTACACGGTACACTGAGTTGATATGACCATTTAATGTAGAAAAGGGATTTATTTTTATTTTACATTGGAAGAATTGATATTTCCTAAAAGAATGTAAATTTACTTTATTGAAGGAGATTCTCACAGTGTACATGAAAGAATAACTCCATAGGCGGCATTAACTCGTCAGCCACTCTTCCTTACAAGTCAGCTCTATCGGCATCAACTCAGTCTGCCAACGAGTTTTGTTCATAGACATAGGGGCAAATAAATGTTATTTATTTATGGGTCGATGTATAAAGAGGAATAATATTGTAACACCGTAAAAATGATAATTCTCAAATTGATCTTGAATTTACATTCGCATTTACTTAAAATCATGAGAAATGCCAATATTTCTCCCAAAACGTTTTGAATATTTTGAAATTTGTAATATTTTTCAAAAGCTTCTTTCTTTCATAAAAACTCATATAATTAGTTATAAATGCTCGTTGAAATCCTTCTTATATGTTTCTCATGAACAACTACGTTATTCTCAACTACGTTACTCTGTACGAACAACTATTTCGTTATTTCAAAACTAAATCTACTGCATTTGTATGCTTAGTATGTGAATAATCTTGATAAATTTAATTATTAATTTAAAACTATTTTTTTCTTATTCAATTTATATCTAAAGAAAATCTTGCACTCAAAACCACGAATGACAAAAGAAATGTGTATAAGAGCTCTATGAAATAAGTTAAAACACGAAAAAAGAAAATCTTTAGAAAAGGCGGGAATGGGAAAAATAAATAGTGAATAATTACATGGTAAAATTTATTAAAATATAAATTAAATTGTCGTGAAATAAAGAACGTTAATGTTTTGTCACAAAAACCTAAATTTGACGTTAAGTACTTTGGCAGATAGTTCAATTGTAATTTTGTTACGGAAGAAAAGGAACGAGATGATTCTTTTGCGGAGGAGAATGGTGAAGATATGAATGTGGTAGAATGTGGGTTGTGAATTAACTTTTTTTCTCTTAGATAAATCGAGGACGGAAGTTGTGATGCTGAAATGAAGACTGTATTCAGAAGACTGAAAGAAGACTTGGATGGACCTTTATTCATCATCTAGATAAGTGGCCATCAAAACCATCAAAACTATACTAAAGTAATGTAATAGAGTGCGCTAGAAAATTCAAAGGAATAACAAAAGATCTCAGGGGTGGTTTATTTTCAACATAAAATTCATTCAAGTCCTAAAGTGACTAATAAGAGAATTTTTAAAGACTTAATATAGTTTTTCAATTGTTTTTTAGTTGAAAATGAATTATTTTCCATAACGATTTATCTGAAAACTCATAATTAATTGATTGTTAATTGTATAATTTTATGGTTTACCAATGACCGTGTCCTCGTGTTAGTTTTCCTTTGCATTCAGAAATACACGCAACTGTTCCATTCAGTAGTAAAAATTGTGCTTATTTGTTTTTGGTCTTGCATTTGTTTGTAGATCCGGAAGGAAGCGAGCATTGCTATAAAATTAACTTAAAAGAAACGATTAGATTTTTCGCGCTGCAGTAGAGATCATGTCTACTGAAGCCATACGCCAGAGCCAGTAATGGGCGTGGTCTACCGAGCCATAGGCCTAAGACCCTAATTATAAAGTTTCAGCATTTCATAAATGTGTATTATGCACGTTTGTTTATGCCGTGTTCAGGCCAATTGGATGGATATCTAGTTTGTTTTTTTTTTTTTTCAATTATTTTATTATTTTGAAAGGTATACATGGTTCAGTTTTGTATACAAACTCTTTCACATGTTTTTGATGCTTATGAACTATTTTAAAAAACTAAACTATTATTACTTTACAATTATTATTTAGGGAGAGGAAACCCACTGGGCACCTCACAATGAATCATCTAAATCTGCAAATTGGATGTAAAATACATGTTTGGGAAATCTATTTTTTATTCTGGTCGGGTTTATGGGTGCTTTGCCTAGATTGTACTGGGATAGTTGTGTAATTGTTGACATATTATTGTAAAAATTATTGGATAGCTTGGTGATGTGGTGTATGATAGGTTTTATTTGAATTTCCTTATGAAGCTGTTTGTTTGAAATGAACCAGGGTGCTTTGGTTATTGTTCTAAGGAATTTGTTCTGTATGACCTGTATTTTATGTATATTGGTTTTTGCTGCACTGATCCAGACAGGGCAAGCATATAGCATTAAGGGTCTAATTATGGCTGTATATATGAGTTTGGCATTTTCTATTGTTATTTTACTGTGGTTGTTAATTAATGGTTTTAATTGAAATAGTTTGACTTTTGTTTGTTGTGTTTTAATGTTTATATGTTCTTTCCAGTTGAGTTTAGTGTCTAGATGCAGACCTAGATATTTCACTGTTTTGTTTTGTGGAGTCCAAGGAATGATGTTATTGTTCAGTGTGAGAGGAGGTGGTGTTAAAATTGTTTTTAATGAGAATATTTTTGCTGTTGATTTAGATGGGTTTAATTTAATTTTCCATTTGCTTGACCAAGACTCTATTTGATTTAGATGTTGCTGTAATGTGTTTCTTATTCTGTCAAGTGATATGTTTGAACAATACAATGCAGTATCATCTGCAAACTGTGCTGTTTTAACTATGTTGGATGTAGGGATATCAGCTGTGTAAAGATTAAATAATACAGGTGACAATGGGGAGCCCTGAGGAAGACCAGCATATATTGGTTTGGGGTTTGAGAGATGATTATCTACTGACACTGAAAAGGTTCTATTGCTTATGAAGCTATTGATGATGTTGGTTAGGTATTTGGGTGTGCCATTGATTCTTAGTTTGTACATGAGACCATGATGCCATACTCTGTCGTAGGCTTGTGAAATATCTAGAAAGGTTGATATTGTATGTAGTTTTCTTTGGAATGCTGTATGGATATGTTCTGTGATTCTTAATAATTGATGTGTGGTTGATAACTTTTCTGTGAATCCAAATTGGTGTCTGGGAATGATGTCATTTTTATTGAGGTAATTACTAAGTCTTTTCTGAATAAGTTTCTCAAGAATTTTTGATAGGGAGGGTAACAGGCTGATTGGTCGATAATTTTCTACATTCGATGGATGTTTGTTTGGTTTTGGAATGGGTATTATTATTGAGTGTTTCCATAATAGTGGGAAGTAACCTGTTCTTAATGAAGAGTTATAAATATTATTTAAGAATGCTATGGCTTGATGTGGCAAATTTTTTAGGATTTTGTTGTTTATTCTGTCATGTCCTGGAGCCTTCTTATTAGGGAGTGTTTTTATTATGTTTATTATTTCCTGGGGAGATATGAATCTAATTCTGGATGGTACATTGTAATTAGGAGCTGTTGCTATCTGTGTGATTGTTTGGTGTTGAATGTGTGGGAGTGAGTCGTTTGGTTTGAATGTATCTGCAAAATGATTTGCTAGTGTTTCAGCTTTTTCAACGGGTGAAAATTTTTTCCCTGTGTTGGTATTAAGTGGAGGAATGGTATTTTTTTTCTTTAGTATTTTATTTTTAAATTGCCACAGTGTATTGTTACTTGAGCTTAATGTTTGAATCATGGTGTTGTATTGTTGTTGTTTGTGTGTGAAAAGTGTTTTTTTGGTAATATATGTTAATAGATTTAGTTCCTTTTTAATTTCAGGGTGTCTAGTGTAATTCCATAACCTTCTTGTTTTATTCTTTATGTAAATTAGATTTCTTATGCTTTTGGGTAGTTCATTGTTTTTATTCTGTGTATTTGTAGGTGATTTATTTGGTTTACTGTTCTCTATTTCTCTTAATATTATGTTATTAAGTATTGTGATTGCTTGGTCTATTTCTAGAGGGGTACTTAATATTTTGAACTTTGGGATGTTTGTTTTAACATTATTTTTAAATATTTGCCAATTAATTTTGTGTGTATTGAGTTGTGGAGTGGGTGAATGTGTGGGGAGTGACTGTTGTGTAGTGATTATTACTGGTAGATGGTCTGAGTCCATTTCATGGTGTACTGTGGAGAAAAACTTTTGTTGTATATTTGTTATGCCTATGTCTAACAGATCAGGGGTCCTAGAGTGATCAAATGGGTAGTAGGTTGGTTCATTAGGGGTTATGAAACTTAATTTGTTGTTGTTTATTAACCGTAGTAGTTGTGTTCCAGCTGAGTTATTGTTTTTACATCCCCACTTTACATGTTTTGCATTAAAATCACCTAGGACAATTGTTGGGGTGTGTTGATCAATAATACCAATGATATTGGTATCCTGAATTTTCACATTGGGGGGCTTATATGCTACTATGAGTGTGGTTTCCAGATAGTTGTTATTCATAAACTTAATTGCTGCTGTTTCGATACCTGGGGTTGGTGGTAGTATTATTGGATAAAATGGTATTGTGCTCTTTATTAGTATCATTACTCCTCCTCCATTAGAGTTTGGTCTGTCTACTCTGATTACTTTATAACCTGGTATGCTGAACTTTGTACTATTGTTTAAGTGTGATTCAGTTATACATGCAAAATCAATTTTCTTATCTTCCATGAAATATTTTAGTTCATTAACTTTGTTGATTATACCATTTGCATTCCAATTGAGTATGGTAATCTTATTAATTTGTGTTTGTTGCGTAATTGTTATTAATGTATGCTGAGATAGATGAATGGATGTTATTTATTATGGTTGGGATAATTGAGTTGATTATATTGATTATGTGAGTGGCTATTGTATTGATCAGGGAGTTGAGAAAGTTATTTTCGTTCGAGTGTGTTTGACGATTTCGATTTTGAGAGTTATAGAATTGATTATTATGTTGTTCTGTGTTTGTGTTGTTAGTGTGTGTAAAGTTTGGGATATTTTGAGTGTTATACAGCCTGGGGAAGTTAGTTTGGTTATTTTGAGGTGGTACTGTAGACGACCCATTGGTTCTAGATCTAATTGGAGGATCTTTGAGGTTAGGTTTTTGGCTTATTTTTTTATAATAGGGGCATTCTACTGTTCTGAGGTCTGCTCTGTGATTTCCTTGACAATTATAACATTTAAATGGTTCATTTTTATGGGGGCAAGTTGCAGAATAATGATTTTTGGAACAGTAAATACATGCTATTTTGTGGTTACAATTGTTTTTTGTATGCCCAAAGTCTAGACATCTCATGCATTGAATGGGGCCTTTAGGTCTTTTTCTCCTTTCAGCTTTTACAATGAGATTACAAATTTGTCTTACTTCTAAAATATTTTCTATGTTTTCTTCCCCGTTGAATTCGGCTGCTATTACTGGAATTGGATTACTGTCTTTTCGGAGTCTAGTAACTTTAACAAGTGATGGATGTTTTTCTTTCAATTCGGTGTAGATTTCCTCTTCTGTGATGGATGTGTGTAGATTTTTAAATACAACTGAGAATTTCTTATTTGCTGGGTCCTTGTAGGTATGAAACTGTCTTCCTGTGTTAATTAGATATTTGGTAATGTCTCTGAAATCACTGATTTTTTCAGGTTGTATTTTCACTTTATTATTTATGAATTGAAGTGTGAAACTGTTTGTTACTTTTGTATTGATTTCCTTGCTGAAATTCGTGATGTTAGTTATATTTGCTACATAAATTGGCGGGATTTTAACTGATTCTGACACACTTGGCGATGTTTCATTAATGTAACTAAACCTATTTTGATTGTTGGGATCTGGTATTCTGTTCAGTTCTTCAAATCTATTGTAAGTTTGGACCGAATAACTAAACTGGGTTGAACTGTCTATATTGTCTTGTTTTGAATGCAGGTTAGACCTTTTGGTGTCGCTAGACGAGGTATCATTACCTGAAGGTCGCTTTAAATTTTGCCCTGCGGCATGTTGGCCTGAAGCGTTACCTTGTAGAGTATCCGGGTTTTGCTGCCCCATCGATGTCTGTTGATTTGGTTGGCGTTCCATTGTCGTTTGACTTGGTTGAGATTCCATTGATGTAACTTCGTCACTGACGGTTGCCGTTGTTTGTTCGTACAGCATCGATGTGTTTAGGTCTGGGATGGAATAATCACTGTTGAGCGTTATTAACGCATTATTGATGAGCTGCCCGGTTGTCGGGCAGTATCCATTGTACATAATTCGTAGCACTCACTAGTGGACTGTTTCCACAGACCACAAGATTTGCGCTGGTTCACAACTTTTAGTAAGTCGCACGGTTATCACTGTTCACACCGACAAGAACGATCCGTTCGGTTCGACAGTCGAGCGCGGAATGAGATACCTGATTACTCAGTTTGACTGCCCGTGAACGCGAGGTGGTCATAAATTTTACTGACAAGTGTGTAAGGAGGCTTGATTTGTAAGTACTTTAGACATACATACAATAGATAAATCAATGCATTTTTTGTAGCAGTACAATATTGTTACGATTTTGAAAGAATGACAAAATGTACAACGTATTATATCTGTCAACATTTTTATGAAAGTGGTTATAGAAACGTCACAATACCTATTACATTCATTATATTTTCTTATTTTATTTTTATATTTATGTTATTTTATATATTTCTTATTTTCTTTATTTTTCCACAGGTCGTTAGTCGAACAGTATATCAGAGGCAAGCATAATTAACTCTAAAAAGAAAGTGTAATATCTCTAATGAAATATTATATTATTTTCTACCAATAAAGTAAGAAAGAAGTCTCCAGTTATGTAAGTAAGCTTGTACTCTACTTATTTAAACCAATATATGAAAACAAATATGTAAAAATAATTATGAGGTTTGAGCGCATGAACGTTTCCAATTAATATAAGAATTCCACGTTTGCTAAGTTGGCATTTATTCGAAATTTTGTATTTTAAAGACAGAACAATTGAAATTCTACAAATTGATTGAAAAGATGATTAGGCTTTAAACAAATAAATGTGAAAAAATGTTACACTTTTTATTACTCCAACATACTTTGTGGAGTTAGGAGCAAAAACTCTTGCACGTATCCCGTACAATACAAAATTATAAAAACGAATCCACATATACATTACATTGTGTCACCTGATGTTTGGCGATGACCAACGGGTCAGCCATGACGACAGAACGGCCCCTTCCAATGGAATGTGTTCTGCTTAATCGCCCGCAACGGTCGACCTCCGGAAGTTGACGTTGGGCGTAGCGGCGCCACATCCGGTGTGTGCTATATATGACGGTGCTCGCAAAGCGCTGCCGCTTAAATATGCCGCCGAATGCCCGATGTTGGAATGTGGACGCTGTGAAAGGCGCCGCCACCGCCGCCGTGGCGTTCAGGCACCCTCACTCCTCACGTGGGGCTATTAGCGGCGCCATTGATCAGTCGGTGACGTCACCGCTCCGCTTCTTCCGCCGCTGATTGCAAAAGGGTATTTATTTCCACCCTTCGAACTCTTTGGGTTTGAATCGCGAGTGAGTTTCTGCGAGGATTGAAGTTCAAACAGTTTAAAATGCGGCAAGATGAATTTGATGTGCCTTCATGTAATATTGTTAAAAGAGGTGGCTTCGCCTTTCTGTATTGTATATCTATAATAAATGAGATTAGCAATTGAGAACTTTCTGAATACACATTTTTAATAATGGCTTTGTACTTGCAATGCGAACTTGATTTTTTGTTGTAAGGTGTCATATGTACTCACGAAAATTGTCGTAGAATAATATATTTAATAAGAAAAACACGTAACATTTTATAAAAATATCAACATTCGATCTTGTTTCAGAGAAGAAATAACTACTTAAAGAACTGTTGCTCGGCAAAATAATTGTTTTTAAGCGTGTTTTTTACGTCACGAACAGGAAGAAAATCATGTTTCCGACCCTTTTTTTTCTAATTGTATTCATCCAAACATCTCACATTCAAAAATTTTATCTTACTTTCGAGGAAACAGAAGTATGTCTCATTGTTTCCAGAACTATGCTATCCTCTTGAAAATGAGTAGTAATTTACTTCATCCAATGCCACAATATTTTGGAAAATATAATTGGTTTTAAAGATATTATTGTTATTATTTTCATGTTGTATGACAATAAGTCTCAAAAAGTTCAATAAAACTTACACCAATAATGAAAGAGACCTACGCAGTAAATAAATTATTAATTTAGTAGTAGACAATATTTATAATAATTTTGAGTTTTCCAAATACATTAATTTTTAACGAACACAGAAAACTTTTTCATATCCTATTATATTTAATCAATAATTTTCTTCCTTTGCTTGGTAGAAAATTGAACAATCTTGCCGAGTTGTTTGTCCATTATGAAGAGGCAAATTGCACGTGTCCACGCCTCCTCTCGAGGCAGCAGTTTTGCACGGCCCTCCCACAGCAGGCCGGAGATGAGCACCGCCTTCTCCTGGCTAATATAATGCCGTATTGCTAAT
This sequence comes from Teleogryllus occipitalis, assembly GCA_011170035.1. NCBI lineage: Eukaryota > Metazoa > Arthropoda > Insecta > Orthoptera > Gryllidae > Teleogryllus > Teleogryllus occipitalis. The sequence continues at coordinate 18,096 of BLKR01002127.1, read as the reverse complement.
TGCATTGTGAGCAGTACCCCTCCGCCACCGTCGAAGCATTTATTAAGTGCCTATTGCTAGAGAAAGCTCGGGCGGAGTTTAATAAGTAAATTAATTGACTCTTAGCATGATAATTATTGCCGGGCTAAGTGGAACCTTGGCTTCTAGGCTCGGTCTTTGATAGACTCCATTAAGGAAGTCGCGTAATCAGGTTAGGTTAGGGCTGCGCGGGAGCGGCGGAGGCGGCGGCGGAGGCGGAGTGTCTGAGGTGGCGGTGGCGTCGGCGGGGCCTCCAGGCCGGAACAGGCCGGTGGAGGGCTCGGGGGCGGGCGGGCGACGCGGGGGTGGGCGGAGGGTGGCGGGCGATGAGCAGTGGGCGGTGGGCTGCGGGCGGCGGGCGATGCGCAGTGGGCGTTGGGCAGTGGGCTATGGGTTGTGGGTGGTGGGCGGTGAGCTATGGGATGTGGGCGTCGGGCGTTGGGCGTTGGACGGTGGGCGGTGGGCGCGTAGGTCGGAGGCCCCACGGGAGGGCAGAGGGCGTTGGGCGGTGGGTGCGCGGGCGGGCGGGTGACGCGGGTGGGCGGTGGGCGGGCGGTTGGGAGCGCGGCGTCACCCGAGCGAAGCGCAGGTGGGAGCGCGTCGCCTCCGCCTCAGCGCGCCCTCGTGTGGGCCAGTGTTGTTTCCCTGTCAACACACTCTTGGTTAATTAAAGAACTAATGAGGAAATAATGGCGGCTTGCTTGCCTGCTTGCTTTGGCGGGCGGGCGGACGGGCGGGCAGCGAGCGTTCCGGAGCAGTTTCCTGCCGGTGGCCGCGCCAAGGAGGGGCGGCGGGGCGCGGGGCGCGGGGCGCGGGGGCGAAAGGGGGCTGGGCGCTGTAATCCGATCAGAGGAGCGCGACGGAGGCCGAGCGGCCGGACGGCGCCGCTCCCCACCTCGGCTTGCGCCTCCTTGATTGCAGCCTAAAAGTGTACCCCTTACGGCGCGGCGGGTTGGATGGTCTGCTCGGTGAGCGCCACTGTGTTCGACCTTTCAAATGAATTCGTGACATTCACTTGAGTATGGTAAATTAGAAATATACTGAATCGTCTTAATAACTATCTTCATACGCTATCTATGTGTTATTTAATCAGAGATCCAGGTGGCTAGTTTATCACAATTTCTCATTATAGAATATCGAAACATACTGGAAGATCTTAGTAAGGTTCTTCTTTCTCTATGCAATCTAGGTGATAGTTAATCTGCTATCAACTTGATAGTTAATTAGATCTCCAGTTACTAGTGTAAATAATTTCCCATTATAGAATTGGTTATCTTCATCATGTATTTCTGCTCTCAATGTCCAGTTACTCTCCGGTTGTTGCCGTAATGTTTGGTGGCTTCCGTCATAAATAGCAGGTCATCATCGAGAATCAAACTTTAGAGCCTACACCCAAATACGTGTATAATGGCATGAACTCTCAAACTGACAATTGAAATTATTTTTCAGATTTTTTCTGCACTTTAGTTTAATAAATTAAATAAATACGAAGTCATGCATTTTAATATTGGACCTCTCCTGATAATTCTTTTACTAGACGCTCGGTGGATATATACTTATCCATTTAACATACAAAATCTACCTTGTTAATTGAATCATTTTAGATATAACAAAATGTCTACCATACCTTTGGAACTTCTGAACAAGAACTTCATATTATATATTTAATAATTCTGCTGGTGTAACTCAATTCACGATACCTAAAAATCAGGCATCATTAGACAATTTTTGATAGTAATGTTTTGCTTACTCCCAAGAAATGTCTGCAGTTGTTCTTCCTTCTTCATAGACATATTTTTCAAAAGAAAAGAGCAGTGGCCTTTACACCTTTTCTGCTTCGAGTCTTCCCTGCCTCTAACAAGAAAAAGAATTTGTAGCCGGACGTTGATATAAGAGGCGGATTTCCACGCTGCAGTAATTTCATAGAACGGTATTCTGTCAAGTTTTTACGGGTCTGTAGCTGAATAAACAAACTTTTGTAATATGTTGTCGGATGTCGTCATGGAAGAGTTCGTGCTAGCGAGACATCTGCGAACGGATGGAGCTCTCTAAGAATCCACGGTTGTTAAGCCCAGTAGTAAGTCTATAACGCAAGGCACGGTTCTAATGACTTTTTAGAATCATAAAATTTAATGTTTTTTTCTCTCTCCTGATGAACGAAAAGAACTTAAACAGGAAGAATGCTTCGCTTGTCTTCTAATACAAATCCATAACATCACAAATCCATAATCTTAGCATTTAACAATAATTTATTTCTTTTAGAGAGCAAGATAATTCGAGCAATGCAGTTCTTTTTGTTAATAGCTTTGTAAGTTTTCAATGCAATTTAGACTTACCTCTGTTGAAAGTTCAAAGAATATATTATTCTCAAAACACATTTTCAAAAATTCCCCTTATGGGTAAGTTATGTGATGTGTCCGTGGTTAATTTCAAACCACATCTTATAGTCGGACAAATGTATAATTTGCTTCATTAATAAAAACAATTTAGTTAGTTATTTGAGACTCTAATCTGGAAATATTTCGATAAGCTTCACTTTTCACTTAATTTGCAATAAATATTTGTATGTCTATTTTTCTTCATTCTTTTAACTTTCCTTGCGTACTCATGTTTGGAACGAAAAGGAATGCTTAGAGATTCATTCCTTCTCCGTTACGGTCAAAATTATCTTCTGAAGAAAAAACGCTTAGCAATGTGGACAAAAAACGCAAAATATGTGTTCAAATATTCATCAGTATAATTATTGCTAGAGAAGGAAATCCAAAAGTCATGTAACAGAATTTACTTCATTACATTTGCTTTCCATGCATGTTAAGCTGTTGTTAATAATACACCATGAAAATTATGTTATCATCGATTGAAAGATCTGCTGGATGGCTGGTTATTCTATTGAATTTGCTTATCTTAACATTTTATCAAAGGACATTAGTTAATACTTACGAATGAAATTTTCAAGTAAGAACTTGGGAAATGGGTAGATATTTTAAAACAAGTATGGAATAATTTATCAAAAATTCCCCCATCAAAGGTGTCAGGCATGTATGTATGTATGTACGTATGTGTAAAGATCGTGTTTATAGCCAGCTTAATACAATTCATATATATATATATATATATATATATATATATATATATATATATATATATATATATATAGTAATTTCCCCCTTTCATTCCTTGTCATTATTTCAATTAAATGGAATATGTATATTTTCTGAGAGTTTTCTCCTTTAAATCTATCTAATTCTTATACTCGTTTAAATTCCAATCATAAATCCATTCTCATTCTTTCTGCCGGTCGAGAATTGAGTTAGATCACACATTTCCGCGCCACCGAAGTAACTCCCTTCTCCACCGACTAAAACTGCGAACGTCTGCACCAAGTCGGCGGCGGTGGCGGTGGCGGTGGCGGTGGTGGCGGTGACGGCTGTGGCGGCGGCGGTCGCGGGGCGTCGCTGAGCAGATTAAGGGAGAAATTAGCAAATATGTGGGCTCCAATTAACCACGCACTCCGCCACAAGGGCACAGAGCGGAGGCACCACGGTGTGGAGGCGAAGGGAGCGAATGGGGCGCGGGGGCGGGGCGCGGGGGCGGGGCGCGGGGGCGGGGCGCGGGGGCGGGGCGCGGGGGCGGGGCGCGGGGGCGGGGCGCGGGGGCGGGGCGCGGGGGCGGGCGCGGGGGCGGGCGCGGGGGCGGGCGCGGGGGCGGGCGGGGGCGGGGCGCGGCGGCGGGGCGCGGCGGCGGGGCGCGGCGGCGGGGCGCGGGGGCGGGGCGCGGGGGCGGGGCGCGGGGGCGGGGCGCGGGTGGCGGGGCGCGGGGGCGGGGGCGGAGCCTTCGCATCCTCAGGATCAGCTTGAATGGCTCCGCGCGGAGCGCCCACATTCACGGCGTCTAATGCGAGCCGCGCGGAATCCTTTATAAGACAAGAGACGGTTCGTTAAGGCGGCTCGCTTTGACGGGCGCGCGAGCAGGCGCATGTGCGGCTGCGGAGACGTGTAATCGCTCAGATAAGGAGCCTTGCCTCGCCCGCGCCCGCGCCCGCGCCCGCGCCCCCGCTCTCCTGCCAGCGCTCGCACTCGCCAACTGGCGAAGCACAGTGAGCACATGTGCTCTACTAGACGGACAGGACGGTTGAGTTTGGGAGGGATAACGCATCCCCAGGAGTACTCATAGAAATCAGTTTTTCTCTGGCTAGAGGCATGAATAGATGATACTACATAACTCCAGTTTAAATAATTGAAAATGCAATTACTTTCCTTAACAAAATACATATTTCGTAAATCTATTACTACGAAAATGGAATGCATCAAAATTCATGAATGTACTCCGAAATGTATTAGTTTATACCAAAAAAGATCACTTGAATTTTTCGACTCCAACTTAAGCTTGCCTTTTAATAATTATTTATAAATTTGCTACAGTGCAATAGTTAAAAGAACGAAAGCTTAATTAAAAAATACTTCATTACTCTAAACTAATTTGATAGTAATGCTCTCAAGACCCCTCTTAAATATTGTTTTACTCTCAGACCTAACTTCAAACCGCTTGCTCAATTCGTGTTATCATCCCTTCTATGTTTGGTACTGCTTGTTCTTTTATTATTATACATTTCATCAACTTCTTCCCATATGCGGGCACGTTCTTCACATGCCTGCCTTGCACTTTTCTCGATCCTTCATCTTTCCTCTCGTCCCTCACCTACACTCATTATCTTCCGCTCTCTCTTTCGATTCCTGCCATTCGCCCACTTATTCCGGCCCTCGTGGCTTCCGTTCGCTCTCGTTGACACTGGGCTTGCTCCACGCCCCGCTCAGCCCCGCCCGTAAGCCTGTTTGACGCAATGGCTTCTCCGGCCCGATTCCAGCAGGAGTTTCCCGCGCTCTCTGTGAGAGAGAGCTATGCAGCGGTATCAAACGCCCCATAATGAACGTCTCGGCTCAGCCTTTGTGCGTGTTAACCTGCTACAACGACGTTTCTGGAATTGGAGGGATTGGCTGCTCGTTATCTGAGTGTGGAGGGAGAGCCTTCATGCGCATTACAGGACCCTGTTATAAGGTTGTTCTAAATGCAGTAGCCTGGAGAATTTGCATTATAAGTTCTTATAGAAATGTTCGATATCTTATTAACTCAATTTTCGTGTGCGTTGATGAATTTTGCTTTTTCTTCTTCAATTTGTAGAGCGATACGTGCAAGTTTAATGTTTACTAACAAAAGATATCCAGAGGGAAAGATAACTGTAGCCAAATTATGAGAGGTTGAATAGACACTTAGAAACATTTAAAGATTGCTGGCTGGTATGGTAGTTTAATGTCGAATATCCTTTATAAAATTTACTGTGTGGAAATATGCTTCAATTATTCGAGACTTATTTTACGTATTTTCTTATTCAGTTTGCAGGCATGTATAAGATCCAAGAGGATACATACAGTTGATATTTGTATGAGTTTTTGAACCTATTCTTCAATTGTCCGCTTGTGACTATCGAAATGTAACAATTCCACTATCTAATAACATTTCGTCGACGGAGTTTATTTACGTGAATATAAAACAGAAATTTAATTTTGAAAATATCACATCAATTCAATAAAATTATGAGAATTGTGAATTATTTAATTGAATTAGCCATTAATTATCAAGAATAACTCTCTCTCGGTAGGTCATACATGACATTTTTCATGTTTCTTCCCTTTGCGAAAAAAATTGTAAAATTAACACACCTTACCATGTACTTTTGTTAGATTTAATTTTTATTAATTTCATTTTTGTTGTAATGTACTTATTATTTATTCACTGTAATCCCGCAAAATATCCTTCTGTTTTATTTCCATTTTCTGTTTTTCCTTTACTTATTCCCTGCATACCTTCCCTTCCTGTTCTTTTATAATCTACATGTCTTTTTATAATTCATGAAAATGTATATTCTCGCAAGTTGTTTCTTTACAGAGAACAAGTGAAGTACTACTCTAAGAAATATGCATACTGACGGATACTTCCTTCTGGCGCAATGCCGTCGATTCATCAACTGAGATCAGATTCTATTGGCTAACTCACAGACCAATTTCACATTCACCTACACAGCAGTTTCACTTTTTGATTATTAATAAAAATACATTTGTGTACAATTTTGCGACAATCCCGAATATTATAACAATCCAAATATTTCTAAAATCGTCACATAAATGCACAATAGTACCACTTTCTGAGTGATAATGCCACGGCTCCAAACAATTTGTTGAGTAAAAACGTAAGTTCTAAAATATTCAATCATAAATGGCAAATGATTAAATAATTCTAGACCAATCAAGCGATTCATTAAAATTAGTTGTAATTGAAGACAAACAATGTAATATCTGTAAGTATGAAAACATAAAATAAGTACAATAAGTGTAAAATATAGAGACAAGAATCACTTAATGAGAAGAACTCTCTCCAACATGTCAACTTTTAAATTTTTTTAATATTGTTTACAAAATGTTGAAACTGAAACATATAAAGGACGAACATCCATTCATACCTTACAAGAATAACTTTTATTATGAGAAAAAGAACTACCAGATGCAATACAAAAGAGTAGACTTAAAAGCATGAAATCATAATGAACACGGAGAGAAATTACATTAAATAGAGTGGTCGAATAAGATGAAAGGGAACGTTGTGTATGATCCTATAATTAAATTGTATGTTCTCTGTATGTGATTCACAGTCATTAGAAATTGTTCGCTTGGCTGAATCCTTCAGTTCGATAATTGGAAAGTACAAATCGTAAAAAGCAGACTTAATTAAATATTTCCTCTTAAAAGTAATTTATTGAGGCAATTCTATGAAACCTTCCTGAAGGGTAAACATTTTTAAATCGTTCTCAATGCCTTTAAGATGTTATAGAAATTGATTTAGGAAACGCTTATGATTCACAAAAACGCATTTTGATTTTATTATGTTAAAAATTACGTAATTGTAGCCGCATTAATAAAGATGCTTCCCTTTCACTTATAAAATAAATTTTCAAAAACAATGCATGTTTTTATTTTAAAAAAATATAATTTTGATTTTAGTGATGTTCATGAAGTCTAAAGTTATATTTGATATAATTAAAAATTAATTAAATTTTAATTCAGTTTTCATTGAATGCTTTATTTTTGGTAATGCAGGTTTATGCAGTTATGAATGTCTTTTTTTGAGATGATCATTCTCTAAAATGTGCGTAATTAGAATCGTTCATTTTTCAGAACATTATATTGTCCGTTGAAGCACAAGTAACATTTAATAATTAAATGTATTATATTTGAAACGAAATATTCACATATATCTTTTGTTTAATTTCATTTAAAATAAGTATTAATTGTCAGCACGTAAAAACTATTTAGAACATTTTGGGTTTCCTAATTTAGTTTTCTCGTTATGCTCATACTGATTATATTTTTAATCAAATTAATCAGTTTAAACTGTAGACAACGCGCCTACTAAGTACTTGCATTCTAAAGAGAAAATATTGTAATACTGCAGCGAAAAGTGGCAAGTTTTCGTCTGAGAAATTCGTATTCTGAGACTCTCATCTCAAAAAAGTGGATAAATCTTGTTCCTCTTTGTAATCCTCAATAATTCCTCAAACACGTTGTGTAGTCAGAATTCACGTTTTGTAGGTACTTGATACTGAAAAATTGGTTATGGTTAAAATGTGTCCGTTTGTCCATGTGTGGTCAATAGTAGCGCCTAAACCGTTCAGATGATTTTCTCCGAAACAGTTGTTCCTTGATCCATCTGGACGATATCGAAGTCCCGAGAATTTGAAGTAAATATTTGTATTTTTGGAGATACTTAAAATAAAGCTTCAAAATTTTCAAAATTTTCTCTACAACGACTCAAAGTTTCTGAATTAAATTATTTTCTTTCGTATAGTACTGCGGTAATAAAAATATCGCAGATCATATTTTCGGTGAACTATCTTTTTCTGAAAAAAAGTTGCAAAAACAATTAACTTTTCTAAACTATAATACTTACTATAATACTTAATAATGCTAGATTTTTTCGTAATGAATTATTTTCTAAAATAGTAGATCTTTAAATAAGGTCATGTACCATTTTTCTATCATATGTGTAGATTTGGCGTTATTTTGCGAGAAATACAGGCAAAAATTACCTTAAAAAGGCTCCCAACTTTTCTTTTAATTTTCTCTCCAATAGAACAAAGTATGCATATAAAACGGCACAGGTCTCATTTCGGTGAAGTCTCTGAAATTTTGGAAAATGTAATTGTTACAAATTCTACAATAACGTATGTGCTGTTCGCACCAATATTTTCAAAATTATATGAAGCATCGGTTTACAGTTATTGTAATAAACGTAAATCATATTTGCAAGCATAATCTATAGATGATGATTGACATGATGTTGCGGTGTAATAATCGGAAAAATATGACGGAATTAAAGTGAATGGCGCGAAAAATAGGGGTGCGGCGCGTTGAAGCAGAAAGAAAAGTAGCAAGGGGTGGAATGACAAAAGAAAGACACTAGCAAATTTCACATTAACATACAAAACTGGTTCATTTGTGATTATTAACTAGTTATGTGTAAAATTTTGCGACCCTTCACCCGACCTTGCTATCACTTTGTGGTGGCAGAAGATGGGAAGAGCTGGAAAGACGAACTTGCAAGAGGAGAAGTAGAGTTCGTACGGAGGAAGAGGGAGAAAGATCAAACGGAAAAGATAAGATCAAGAAAACGAAGTGAAAAAAGCGGGAGCGGGGGTGATTAAAAAAGTTGGAAAAATTAATTAGAGAGATATGCGAAAAGAAGAGTTTCAAGAATAGAGTAGACATGTGAAAAAAGGAAGGAAAAATATCTACAAAAATTGACAAAATTGCTGGCAATGAATGAGTTGGAGAGAGCTGAACGGGAAAGAAAAGGAGAGTAAAGAATATTCCGAAAGAATGGGGAAATACATAAAAAGCTTGACATGATCGGCTTTCAGGATGCGCCAACTTAAATGGTCATGAAACCAGTAAATGTAAGACGTTTTATATTCCGGGAGGTGACGTGTTCCTCTAGCACTGGAGCGTGAGATCCAGCGCCGACCTGCACATCGACTTGCTGAATTACCCTTCACGTCCCTCCTCCAGCGAGACTCCATCACACAAGCTCTAAGCCTAGAGAAAATAACCTCCTTAGTCTATGATCTAAGCATCCCACTGGTCTCCCTACATCTGTGGTAGTTTTGTGCATAAGTGTGTAAGGAAAGAGGAGAGGATAAGGATGAAGAATGAAAGATTGCACGAGGTCTGTGACCATAGAGTAAAGATTTAGTCAATGCCGTGACCCGTTTGTTACTCCGTACTGCTCCGACATTCACCTGTCAATGATCGAAGAAGCACAGAAAATTACAGATCAGGGCAGCGGATCGCTAGATTTTTTTCTCCAAACAGTGTTTGAATCGGACCCAACTACGCAGCTATTATCTAAAATCCGACATCGTTAAGACTGGAACCCCAGGACTTACCGATCAGTGAACTGCTCGAGTAACTGGCAAGACAAAGTACGAAAGAGGAGATGGATAAAATATACAGAACGAGTCAGCTGGGAGGGCGGAGATGGAGTGTGGCGGGCGGAGGGGGTCGCGCCGGGCAGCAGGCAGAGGGCAGCAGACGCGCGCGCCGCTCTCATCCGCCCTCAGCGCGCGCTGCGCACAGCTCCGCCCGCCGCCGCCGCCCCCACCGCCGCTGCCGCACCCACCGCCCCCGCCTTTGCTTCCGCCGCCCCCGCTGTCGCCGCCGTCACAGCCCCATCCGTCGCCGCCCCTGCCCCCGCCGTCCCCACCGCCCCCGTCGCCGCCGCCACCGAAGTCGCCACCGCCGAGGCCCCCGTCGCCGCCGCCTCCGCCCCCACCGTCCCTGCGGTTCCCGCCGCCGCCGCCACCGCCGCCACTGCCACCGCCACCACCTTTGCCTCCGCCACCGTTGCTGCCACTACCACCCTCACAGACGCGCCCACCCCCGCCGCCGCCCCCGCCGCCGCCCCGCCGCCCTCACTACCGCTGTCGCCCTTACTACCGCCCTCGCCGCCACCGCCCTCGCCGCCACCGCCCTCGCCGCCACCGCCCTCGCCGCCACCGCCCTCGCCGCCGCCCTCCGCCACCGCCCTCGCCGCCACCGCCTCGCCGCCACCGCCCTCGCCGCCACCGCCCTCGCCGCTACCGCCCTCGCCGCCACCGCCCTCGCCGCCGCCACCCTTGCCGACCTCGCCGCCACCGCCCTCGCCGCCACCACCCTTGCCGACCTCGCCGCCACCGCCGCCCTCGCCACCACCGCCGCCCTCGCCACCACCGCCGCCCTCGCCGCCACCGCCCTCGCCGCCACCGCCCTCGCCGCCACCGCCCTCGCCGCCACCGCCGCCACCGCCCTCGCCGCCACCGCCCTCGCCGCCACCGCCCTCGCCGCCACCGCCCTCGCCGCCACCGCCCTCGCCGCCACCGCCCTCGCCGCCACCGCCCCGCCACCACCGCCCTCGCCGCCACCGCCCCGCCACCGCCCTCGCCGCCACCGCCCTCGCCGCCACCGCCCTCGCCGCCACCGCCGCCACCGCCCTCGCCGCCACCGCCCTCGCCGCCACCGCCCTCGCCGCCACCGCCCTCGCCGCCACCGCCCTCGCCGCCACCGCCCTCGCCGCCACCGCCCTCGCCACCACCGCCCTCGCCGCCACCGCCCTCGCCACCACTACGGCCACCGCCAACGCCTCCACCTCCGCCACCGTTGCTACCACTGCCGCCGCTGCTGCCGCCGCCCTCTTGGCGGAACGAGCGTAAATCCTTTTCGATGCGAATATCCTATGAGCTCTTCTGGAGGCCGCCCCGGCCAGCCCCGCCCCACCCAGCCCTCGCCGGCGGCCTACTCTAAGTGCGCGCTGCTCTGTCCGCCCGCGCTGACCCGCTCGTCTCTCTGCCCAGCTCTGCCGCCCCGCCCACCCTCCCTGCCGCCCGCGCTCCTTGCGTCTGGCGTTTGCACCTCCGCCCGACTTCCTACCACCCTCTCTGCGGATCTCGCAACTGGAACGCCGCCCAAACGCGTCTGTTTCATTCCGCTCTTCGCTCCAGCCCGTCATATAATTCAACGGTCTCTCCTGTTTGCTCATTCGTTCTCATCTTGTATCTTGTTTTCTTCTCTCGAGGCCTCTCTCAACTACGCTCCACATTGCTCCGTTTCTGAATTCACCATCAACATTGTCATATGTTCACTTCATTTCGTATGCTTAGCGGCATTTTCATACCTTGTTCGTCCAATATTCATTTCAAACGAAAGCCATTTGAGACGTTTGTTGGACCAGAACGTCGAACCTTAACTACATTTTGCGTGACTCTTTGGGTCTTTCCGCTTCATCCCTCTGTACCTTGCTGTACCATACTGTGCTCTGCTCAAACGGCGTGCATCCTCTCCTTTCCGCCCACTCGAACCAGCTCTCCCGACACTCTTCACTCTCTCGCACGCGCCCTCTACCCACCCTGGCACAGCTGCACCTGACCGAACCACCCGCTTCGTCTGCCGCTCTCAGAACGCTACCCCGCCGCCAACATATTATAAAAGGGAGTTAGACGCGGTCCCTAAGGCATTCAGCTACCCGCTTTGAAGGGATTATTTTGCTACTTGCGTCGGAAAATCATCAGGAATATTCAGTAATACGATCGTTACCTTACATCCTACCCATTAAGGTCTCCTTTTATCTCCTTAACTCGGGCAGCTTTCCTCCCGCTCTCCAGTTCCTCTCGCCACTTGTCTCTCAGCCTGGCGCGGGGCGGCGCGGGATGGCGCGGTGCGGCGCGGACGCTCGTACAGAGGGCGGACGAAGCGGTGGGCGAGCGCGCGCAGCAACCATCTCGGATAGTGATATAGCGCGCCTTGCGTCTCTGTGTGTGTTCTCTCGTGTTAAATATTTACGATGATAATTACTCTCGGATGGAGACTTAGAGCCAACGCGAGGTTCCCAGACTTCGTCGGCCTGCTGCTCTGCTGTGGACACACGCAGCTCAGTTCTGGGAGCTGTGGTTTGATGTCGTCTATTAATTAAAGTACTAATTAACGTAATAATCTTGGTCGAGGTCCGGTATCCCTTTCAGTTCGCAGACCGGGCAAACGAAAATCTGTCATATTATTTAAGTGTTGTGTTTAATTTGATTTATGAAATTTAATTACAAATGAACGACTTTCTTCGGGTATACTCGGACTAATATAACACCTTCATATTCTATAAACAACAATTGTAATTGAAATACTTATTTCCTAAGCTAAATATTCCATATTTAGAATACAATTGTGAAAGGTAAAAAATTAAAAGCAATTAAATAGGTTAACTTTGAAGATATTTACAAATCCGAATTCACGGGTTCTTTTCACTTTTTCACATACTACTTGAATAGTATGTTAAATATATATGTTCACATTCTAGTTGAATTGAAAAAGTTATGTAATGTGCAGTCAAAAAAGATGATTTTTTTTACAGGAAAACCTTTTTATGTGTCCCTGTTACCAAAAAAGTGGAAAAATTATTTTTACTAAAGAAAATAGATTTCTCTAAAAGTTCGTTTATTTAGAATTCACGTTTTGTGGATCCTTAAGACCTAAAAATTGGTTGACGGCAAATTGTCTATCACAAAACAACCCTAGTGGCTAAACCATAAGTCAATTCACCACAATTGACTTTCCATAATTGATCTTGCCGATGTCGCCGTCCCTTGAATTTGGAAAGGATATTTCGATTTCGGGGGGGGGGGTACTTTATATGCAGGCTCAAGAATATTTTAAAATTTTTCTCAAAAATAGCTCTATTTTTTAAAATTTTGTTCTCAGATAGAAAACGCTTATAAAATGCCTCATTTTCATTGAATTCTCTGAATTTTCAAAATTGCAATACTTCACTTTTTTGCGTCTTCCTACAACCAGAATATTGAAGATAATGACTTTTCTTTGATTTCATCTGTTCATCAAGGACAGACTTTTAATAAAGTCGTGTGTAATTTTTCGAAAATATTATTAGTTTTCGCGTAACTACTCGTATGCGTGAAATATAGACAATTTTTAAACATTTATTTTCTATATTTTCTAAAAACGGCTCAAGTTTGTTCTTCGTCTTTTTTCTTTTTTCTCTTCGGATAGAATAAAGGGCGATTAAACAATAAACAAGAGTCTTATTTTCGGAGAACTCTCTGTATTTTTGGAAATTGCAAGAATGAACACTGTAAAATTACAATACGATAATAATGAAAATTTTTTTCCCTTAATGCGAAATGAATTCTTCTGATGCGCTTTAAAACTATTCTTCAAATTAGCAAAACCAGTGAAGGTGTTGTAATCAAGTGGTTGGAACTTCAAATGGCTTTTACTGTGTTATAATCATGAAGTGGGGTCAAATATACTTAAACAAGTGAAATATAATGTGTGTCCGTAAACGGTAGACGTGTTTGTAGTGCACACTGCGTGATTGTGAGAAATTGTTACACGAGTAAGTGCCTGTAATTCTAAGTGCTGTGTTCTCCATCCATTCAACTAGAAGAGTCAGCTTTTACTCAAAAGTCAGCTGCCCCAGCGGCTGGCATCCTACCACGATGGAAACTTCCACCAATGGCAACATAACCTCAGAATCGACAGATAAACAAGTAAGCAAAACCTTTTCTCATGCGGTGCAATCAGAAATTTACCCTAACAAAAGTCAAGCGATTGTGATTGAAGCTCAAGAAGGTATTAGCATCAAGGATTATGTATCTAAAATAGCCTCAATCGTTAACCCTTCAGATATTCGTTTTGATTCAAGAATTTCTAATAATAGAATCTGTTTCTTCCTCTCAACTCAAAAGATTGCTGAACATATTGTGAATACACACAGATTAATCACTATTAATAATCAAAAACTGAATATACGACCACTCATCAATAAGCAAGTACGGGTTATTATCTCTAATGTGTGTCCTGTTATACCTCACGAGGTAATCCTGAACATTTTCAATAGAAACAACATCAAACCCTCAACTAAGATGTCATTTATCAGAGCCGGGATCTCGGAATCTGGATTCTCTCATATTATGAACTTTAGAAGGCAGATTTATATAGATCCGGATGATATTGACAAGTTACCGGATTCTGCACTGGTATGTCATCAAGACACAACATACCGTATTTACTTTTCCACTGACAATGTGGTATGTTTTCTATGCAAGCAGGAAGGCCACATTGCTAACCATTGTCCCTCTAACCAAAATCAAACCAATAACAGTGACTTCTCTGCAAATGGAAATCAATCTCCACCTACTAGTAATGCACAGAAGTCTTTAATCACTGTGCCCCCAATTAATGACAATGAAAATTTTCCTAACCTTCACCAAAAAACACTCCAAACTGATTCCCCTGCAACTGAAAACCAATTTGTTTCCACTATCAATCAACAGAAGTCTTCCACCCCTGTCCTCCCAATTAATGACATAACTACCCCTAATCTCCATGAAGAAATCTCCCAAGCAAAATCACCTACAACTGATAATCAATCTGAACATTCTATTAATCAACAGGTATCTGATAATGACAATAATTGTATATATAAACTAAACAAAAGAGGCCCCCAATCTGACTCCTCTCATGTTCCTGAATCTTCAAGTACCACCCGAGAAGCAAATACAGATGAAACCCTGAAACAACCTAAAGGGAAAAAGAAGAAAAAAGAACAACTAAATGAGTCAGGGAAATCTGAAATAACTAAAAGTAAACCTGTAACTGAAAAAATAGAATTAACAAAAGTAGAACAACTAAATGAGCCAAGGAAATCTGAAATAACTAAAAGTAGAACTCTAGAGGAACAAATATCTCCTCTAAAATCAATTATTAAAGACAATGAAAGTAAATATCCTCTTACCTACCATCAATTTAAATCCTTTCTGGAAAATTCTTTTAATGCTTCTGACCCCATCCTCATTGCCAAAGATTACTCACCTGATATATCAGCTCTCCTTCAAATGATGTCTAATCTGTACCAACATCTTCCAAATGCAACAATAAAAAGATTTACCAGACTTTGTAAAAAATGAAGTCTGTTCTACCACCCTCTGAAGAATCATGTACTGAATCAGACTCCAGTGCAGACATCAGCTCCAACTAATGAATATTCTCCAATGGAATGTCAACGGTTTCTATCCTAGACTAGAAAGTTTACAGCATTTGTGCGACCTTACCCAGCCAGATGTCATCTGCATTCAAGAAACTAATTTTAAAGAGTCTCATCATGGCCATATTAAAGGTTATAAATGCTCCTTCAGAAACAGAACTACTACTAATCATGCCAGTGGTGGAGTTGCAATATATATTAAAGACCACATCCCATATGAAGAATTGAACTTGCAATCTAATATTGAAACAAATGCCATCAAGATACTCTCACCAACTTCAATTAGTATATGTAATTTATACTTACCAAACAGCTACAATTTTGACGCACAAGAATTAATCGACATAATTAATAAACTGGAAAAGCCTTTCCTCATTTTAGGGGATTTCAACAGTCATAACACTGTATGGGGGTCTCATAAAACAGATAACAGAGGCCTTGTGCTCGAAGACATCTTTGAATACCACGATTGCATTGTATTAAACACTGGAGAATCTACACATGTCAATATCAACAACAATAATTTTAGCGCCATAGATTTATCTATATCATCAGCATCCCTTGCACACAAATGCTCTTGGAACGTATCAGACTACCCATATGATAGCGATCATTTCCCCATTTTTATTGGTATTAACAACATAAATATTACACCTGCTCCTTCAGTCCAAATAAACAGATGGAACTTCAATAAAGCCAATTGGGAAGAATATCAGAACTTCATTTCTGCATCTCCAATAGACGATAATATTCCCTTTAAATTTAACAACATTGATGCTACCATCCAAGCCCTCTGTAATTTGATTATTACTGCAGCAAACTTTGCTATCCCTAAGTTATTTTTCAATATTAAAAGAGCAAACACACCTTGGTGGAATAGCGACTGTAAAGAAGCAATAAGGAATTCAAAACATGCATTTAACCGTTATAAGAAACATAAATCAACTGAGAACAGGCTTGAATACAAAAGGACCAGAGCTATCACCAGAAGAGTCATCAAAGAAAGCAAAACCAATTCTTGGTCTAAATACTTATCATCATTAAACGGTAACTGTAACATCAATGATACATGGAGAACAATCAAAGCTATTCAGGGAAATAAAAAATCAACTAGTATCCACTTTATTAAAAGCAACGACAAAATACTTACCGCCCCATCTGACATTGCTAACCAATTTGCCAAGACATTCTCCAATAACTCGAGTTCCAACAACTACATGCACAAATTTCTTTCACATAAAAACGAACAAGAAACCAAACTAATTCCTAAAGGGAATGAAATTTTAGCAAATAAATACCAACTTAACGTGGATATCTCACCACATGAACTTGATGAAGTTATTGAATCATCCAACAATTCTTCTCCTGGCCCCGACAATATTCCAAATATTCTTCTTAAAAAGCTACCCCCTAAAGGAAAATATATTCTATTACGCATCTACAATTGTATATGGAGAGAAAAGACCTTCCCAAGCACCTGGAGACTGGCTACTGTCATTCCTGTTCCTAAGCCCGGTAAAGACCCGGCTATAACTGATAACTACCGTCCAATATCTCTAACATCTAATATGTGCAAAATTCTAGAGAGGATCATCAACAATAGACTACGTTGGTTTCTGGACTCCCAACAAATTTTGGCTAACAACCAGTTTGGTTTCCGTCAAGGACACTCCACACAATCTCACCTACTGAATACTGCCACATTCATCCAAGAAGCATTCATCAATCACCAACACGTACTTGCTGTGAACTTAGACATAGAAAAGGCTTATGATATGGTCTGGACCTATAGAGTACTTAGAATTCTTCACAACATCGGTGTTCATGGAAATATGTTCGAGTTCATCCGCAAGTTTACACTTAATAGACAGCTTCAAGTCAGAATTAATAACCAAATATCTCAACCTAGGATGCTTGAAAATGGTCTTCCACAAGGGTCAGTTTTGAGTGTAACACTTTTCCTTATAGCAATCAATGACGTGGATAAGGATATTGCCTTATCTGTTACAGTAAGGAAATACGCGGATGACATCATTGTTCTATGTAAAGGCAATAATCTGCTGAACACTCAAGAGTACATGCAAGAAGCTCTCGACAAACTCTCCGAATTTTCCCTGAAGTCAGGATTTAAATTCTCCACCAAAAAATCTGAATGTATCCTATTTTCAAGGAATAGGCACCATACGTTGCCACATCTCTTACTGGGTTCTCATGTCTTACCTGCGGTCCGCTGTACTAAAATTCTAGGCCTATACTTTGATAACAAATTGAGCTGGAAACAACATATCCAGAAGCTGATTGACAACTGTAAAAAACGGCTTAACATTCTCAAATATCTTAACCACAACAACGGGGGAGCGAATATAGACATCCTGCTTCTTACCTACAAAACAATTATCAGAAGTAAGATTGACTATGGATCTATCATTTACAACTCAGCTAGCATAAGTGTTCTTAGCAAGCTAGACACCCTACACAATCAAGCGCTCCGCTTATGTACAGGATGCCTCCGTACCACGCCTATTGGTAGCTTACTTATTGAAGCCAAGGAGCCATCTCTACAATTCCGACGCCAATTGCTCGGCATGAAGTATGCAATTAAAGCTGGCTCGTCTATCAATCCAATTATAACCAACAATGTTTCACCATACCTTCGGGATCTCTTCAAGAAACATAAATCAATCATTCCCTTTTATCTAAAAATCAAGGAACCTCTCGAAATTCTTAATATTCGACTCTCTCAGATTGAAAAACACCGCCCATGCAAAATTCAACCTTGGTTGTTACAAGAATTCAAAATTGACCTGTCTTTACTGAAACTTGAGAAAAGTTCATCCTCAGATGAATACAGTACATCTATTCTCAATGATTTTGCTGAGAAATACAAGTCATACACTGTTATCGGTATCAAGTCCATTCTCAAGACTGACGGTCCGGAAGTCAATG